>SJYC01027015.1:0-17435 GCA_006408675.1 Madoqua kirkii
CTCCCCCCGAACCCCAGCCACATGCACTCACAGGCAGCTCCCACCAAGGGCACTGGTTCCAAGAGTTGGCCTCACATATACTCTCCTCTGGAAGTCAACCTCCAGATCAGCGTCCAGCATTAAAGAGTCATGACATTCTCTGTTTAAGATCACCAGCTACCTTCACACAGAGCAAGAGATCAAACCCTAGTCGGCTACAGACCTGAGAGGAGGCGTGGTTTCTCATGAAATGGTAGGCAGGATTTGAGCATGAAAGGATACATATTTTTCTAAGGACTGGGACTACAGTTTTCATCAGAATCTAAGACAGATCTGTGAACCCCAGAGTAATCACTGCCACGGACACACACGTCACCATATAGATCCTTGACCCTCGTTGATGCTGCTTTTTAGTTGCTTTTCCAAAGGGCTCAGACAATTCTGTGACCCAGTGGTACCAAGCTGAACTAAAAGCGGCTTCTTCTTGGTTGGGAGAGACTCCTGCCTGCTTGGCTTTTGAGGAATCTAATTGCCCAGCAGACCCAGAGCTTTCTCCATTCTGCTGAGCTCCGGCGCTCAGACCCACACTCATTATGTGGAGGCTTATACACAGAGGCCCCGGGAGAGAGGGCTGGCCTGACTCCACTCCAGCTGCTCACGCTCCCCCCGGTCGTGCCCTCTATTAGAACACGGCTGGGCAGACCCCTCGGCCTTTCTCCAGGAATTTGAAGGGATCAGAATGAAGGCTGAAGCTTAGATTTTTGAGCAGAGGTAATTTCAGAAGGTGGAATCATAGCTTAAGGAACCCTCTGGAGAATTTTCCTGATGCAAAGCTAACAAGACATTGTGATAATTTCTCTGGAGCTGGCCTCATTCCAAGTTGGATTTTAAACGCAGATTATAAAGCAAACACCATCCCCCACAAGTATTAAAGGAGGGGAAAATAACAGAACGGGGGCTGCAAAAATGGTCTCTATTGTGGGACCAAAAGCCGTCAATCACGCTGGCTGACAGGCGTCAGAGATTGACAGACAGGCCCTCGCCCTGACTTCAGTTATCAAGGGGAATGGAAAAAGTGTCTGAGAGAACATGTTAAATTGCCAAAGTCATTACCAGTCACCAATTACCAAAGAAAAGATAACAAGGTGTATTTTAGAAAAATCGATGCAACAACATGCATTTCAATACAGCGAGTTTTTTAGAACTTTTGAAAACAAAACGAACTATTTAGGGAATACACAATGGTTTTCAGTGAATACCAAACACTGGGTTTTGTAAAGTCATCAATATTCACGTTAGATTTGGCTCTGCTTAACGGGAGCAAAGATCAAGCAGTAAACTAACATACTTCGTTTTTTCCCCATCTAGTTCCACCCAAAGGACAAAATGATGACTGGTAGGCCAGCTGGCTCTCCTGCAAATGCCTCCAAAGAAAGGCCAGGCTGGTTGTTGATGGCACCCCCTGGGACTTTGGGCCTGCCCAGGATGCAGGTCAAGGAGGCAGTGGATGGGCAGATGTCTTATGGGGTCCTTCATCTTACAGGACGAAGCAGAAATTCCTCATCACTTGCTCTGAGCCTGCTTTGGGCTGAACCCTGGGGATAAAGAGATGCAGGGTGCAATCCCTGTCCTATTGAGTCTTGAAGTCTTGGGTGGAGGTAGGAGGCACATGACCCCCATGAATTATAGGATGAAATAGATGGTTGAGAATTCCAAAGCCAACTATGACTAAAGTGCAACAAGGGAACAGGAAAGCTTGAGGCTCCTGTAGCCCAGAGGATCAGCAAGCTGCAGAGAGAAGGGAGAATTTGAGCTGATTCTTGGAGAGTGAGGCCTTCTTTAATTGGATATGCAATACCTGGAAGGAGGAGAGTACATTTTACTATGTTGTAGGCAAGGGGCGCCATTGCCCAGTTCTTGAGTTGGAGAGTGTCCAGAATTGTGTTTTAGGGAGATATCTCTGGCATCAGAGCAGGGAAGAGTCAAGAAGATGGTACTTGGGATTGTTGGAGTATGTCCTATGAGGGAAGCTGAAGTCCTGGGCAAGGAGAGGGGTAGCAGGGAAGACCCAATGGGCTGCTGCCATATGGCATGCATGAGTCAAGAGGTCTCTCTCCCTGGTCTTTGCTCTTCTCACATCTCAGGCCCTGCCCAGGTACTGTGTCCTCATGCTCATCCATATCCATTCATTCCTCCTTCTCTGAGCTCCAAGGCCCTGTGTCGAGTTACCCCTGCCCCCATCCATGTGTGAGCTACCCAGTGGCCATGTAGGTCTAGGTTAGAAGCTCTGCAAGGACAAAACCTTTGTCACATAGGTCCCTGTGGCCCTTCCAGTGCAGCCCTCCTCCAGCAGAGGGAAAGAATGAATCAGGAAAACACTGAGCAGAGAATTATTTCATGAAAATGCTCAGGAAAGATCAGGAGACTTATCACGGCAATCATTGCAAAATGATCGCAAGTGTCAAATCACTGTAGCCCAACTGAAACTAACATAATGCTGTACATCAGCTATATTTCAATTAAAAATAAAGAGAGATCAAGGCTTGTGAATTTGCCCAATAGGCCGCTAATTTTCAGCTTTCATCCAATTTGCCAAAGGACCTTATGCATCTGTGTGTGCTCAGCTGGTTCCGACTCTTTGTGACCCGATGGACTGTAGCCCGCCAGGCTCCTCTCTCCAAGGGATTCTACAGGCAAGAACACTGGAGTGGGTTGCTATGCCCTCCTCCAGGGGATCTTCCCAACACAGGGATGGAACCTGCATCTCCTGCCTTAGCAGGCAGGTTCTTTACCACTGAGCCACTTGGGAAACCCAAATGGACCTTGTGTGACTGGTTAAAATAAGACTTAGAAAACTCTCCTGACTCTGTAGTGCATGCAGGACCCAGAGGCGGTAGACTGAGTACCCAGAGAGAAGGAACTGCTGGGCCTCAAAAACAAGGCAGTAATTGGTGAGAAGCAGAGGCGTTTGCTATCAGCACTGGAAGAAAGCAAACTTCTTTCCATATGATTGGTAGGCAGCGTGATCATATCATTAACTGTCCAAACAGGGGCAATTTTGAGGGTGTTAAATGGCACCACTTGCAATTATTACATGACAGCCGATTTAAACTGAGATTGTCCCTGAAAGAATAGAATGTGGAGTCACTGCAAGATGAGCACTGCTCCCTTGCACCACAACCACTTAAATTTTATAGATGGTGGAAGTTCCACTGTTAGTCTCTCTTGATTCCTCTTCATCTTTCCCAGGATTTAGCTAAATCTGGGTACTTTTTGTTGAAGACTGAGTACAGCTTAGCCCCTGCCAGATCCCCTGTTTTATGGAGCAGCTCTGCTCAGTAGCCAGAATTCTTGCTTCCTCCATGGGGTTAACTTTACAAGCAGGTTTGCAGTTGTGGGAAAGGCAGAGACTCTAGTGACCGGATGGAGGCAAAAATATTAGGAACCTCAGGAGACCACTGATCTAAACTTTTATCAATCTTAGCAAAGCTCTCTCTGTCTGATTCCAGTATCTCCTTCTCAGTTCTTTCTATATGCAGAGCAGAAAGTGAATCTCCCTCTATCAAACCCAATAGCTGTCCCAGCCTCTGCTGGGAGTTTTCAGAATTAGAGAAAGGCCCTCATGCAAGACCATGGGGTGCCAGTGCAGGCCAGCAGGAGATGGAGACTGGGGAGAATCTCTATTAGATGATCCTTGTATGCGAATGAGAAAAAGAAAAATCTGGGCTGAATTTGTCTTTGTGTCTAAATCTGAGTGTGAGTTTTCACCAGTTTCTTTTGCGAGGAGCATATGAAAATTAATTATTCCAACCCACACAGCACACACACACATATTTAAATCAACTTTATCGAGAAAATTTACACACAGTAAATAAACCCACTTGAGTTTTGACAAATGAATGCACTTGTATAGCCGCCACGCAGATCAATATATAGAATATTTCTATCTCTCCCCAAAGTGTCCTTGTCAAATCTCCAAAAGTTCTCTCCTGAAGCAACTGGGGACTTGCTCTCCATCACTGCAGATTAATTTTGTCTGTTCCTAGAACATCATATAAAAGGATTCACACAGTATGTTTTCTCTGGCATCTGATTCATCCATGTTGTAGAATGTATTAGTAGTTCTTATCTTGCTTATTCGGAGAAGGCAATGGCACCCCACTCCAGGACTCTTGCTATTGCTGAATAGAATTCCATTGTACAAATGTGCCACAGTGGCTCATTCATGTACCTATTGATGGACATTTGGATTATTTCCAGTTTTAGGCTGGTGTATTTGTGTACAGATCTTTGTGTGACCATGCAGTTTTCTTGGGTAGGTATTGTTGTGTCATAAAGTGTGCACTTAAATTCATGAAAAACTGTAACACTGTTTCTAAAGGTGTTCTACAATTTTTCATCCTCCATCAGAAATATATGAGAGTTCTAGTTGTCCTACGTAATTACTAACTCTTGATATTGTTGTTCTTTTAGTTTTAGCCATTGGAGTGAGTCTGAAGCAGTACTTCATTGAGATTTTAATTTGCATTTCTTTGGTGATTAACAGCTGATCACCTTTTTATGTGTTATTGGCCGTATGCATATCTTCTTTTGCAAAATGTTTAATTTTCACATTTAAAAATATTATATGTATATGGTGGTTAATTTTATCTGTTAAACTGACTGGCTTAAGGGATACCCAGATAACTGACAAACATTATTTCTAGGTGTGTCTGTGAGGATGTTTCTGGAAGAGATTTGCATCTTAGGAGATTGAGTAAAGAGATCCACTCTTATTACAGTGAGTGGGTATCATTCAATCCATTGGGGGAAGCAAATGAAATAAAAAGGTAAAAGAAAGGCAAATTCTTTCTCTTTCTGAGCTGAAACTCCATCTTCTCCTGCCCTCAGACATTGGAGCTCTTGTCTTGGGCCTTTAGACTGTGGGACTTAATACCAGAAGCTCCCTGGTTTTCAGGCCTTTGGATTTGAACTGAATTATATAACTGGCTTCCCTGATTGTCTGGCTTGCAGATGGCAGACTGTGGGGCTTCTTAGCCTCTGTAACTGTGTGAGTCAATTCCTATAATAAGTCTCCTTTTACATATTTTAATATGTGTCATATTGGTTCTGTTTCTCTGGAGAACCCTAATTAATACTATGTATAAAGCAAAGGACAGGGTAGTTTTTATGTCCTGGTATTTGTTGTGATCATAGGCTAAACGAAGTTTTATGTTTATGATCCTTTCAAGTTAATTTTTTGTATGGTGTGAGGTAGGGGTCAAAGTTTGTTCTTGTTGTTTTTCCCATAAATATACCTAGCTGTTTCATCACCATTTGTTGAAAAACTACATATTTCCCTATTAAGTCATCTTGACATTTTGATCAAAAATCAACTGTTTCTTGATTCTATTTGGTTCCATTGACTTATCTGTATATCTTTATGCAGATAACACGTTGTACTGATTGCTATAGCTTTGTAGTAAGTCTTGAAATCAGGTAGTATAAGTCCTCCCAGTTTAGAATGCCAGACTATGTATCATTTGTGATTGTTGGAAATAAATGTACTTGAATTAAATGTATAATAAATTGTATACATTATCCTCTCCTAGTGTGGGTTGTTCAATCATTCAGTCAATAATGTGGTCTTCTGAGAATGCTGAATTAAAGTACTCATTTGGGTTTAGCAATAAATAAAGGTCGAGACTGATGACGTCTCCTGATATAGCAGTCGTGATTCTTTTTGCAAAGTAGATATCTAGCCTTCCTTATAGGACGTTGCCTTTTAGCAAGGTGGATTTCTGGGTAGATTTGTTTGATTCCTAAACTAAAAAATTTGGTCCCATTCTGCTTGTTTCTCTGCAGCTGGTGTGTTTAGCCCAGCCCTCAGCTTGGACTACAGTATAGACTTGAAATCAGACCATCTGGACTCAAGTTCTGGCTCAGATACCTACTAATAGAGTGATGTTGGGCAAAGCCCTTCTCATTTTGGAGTCTAGTTCATCCTGTATGGAATAGACTCTACATCTTCCTCATAAGGCTGCTGTATGCATATAGAAGTGTTTTATCAATAGGAACCACAGGGCGTACCTGGTAAGAGGGCAGAATCCATGGAGAGGATCATCATGACTATCAGTTCTTCATTCAGCCAAAATGTAGTAACAGAGACATGAAGAATGGCAGTTCTTCCTATAGAAGAAAGGATGGCTGCTCTAACAAATGACTTCAACTTGGTGAAGAAAAAATTTATTCCCTCACAGCTCTGGATGCCAGAAATCTGAAATCGGGTTCCCTGGACTGAAATTAAGGTGTTGGCAGGGCTCTGCTTTCTCTGGAGGTTCTAGAGGAGAGTCTGTGCCTTGCTCCTTCTGGCTCCTGATGGTCGCTGGCGATCCTTGTTCTGTGGTCGCATTGCTCCGATCTCTGCCTCCATCTTCACATTGCCTTCTTCTCTTCCTCTTCCTTTCTCTTACAAGGACATCTGTGATGGCATTTAGGGCACATCTGGTTAATCCAGCATAATCTCCTCATCTCAAGATCCTTAACCACAGTTACACAACTTTACCATACAGATTATATTCATGGGTTCCAAAAACTAGGACCTTATCTCATGAGGCCATCATGTAGCCCACTGCACTGTGAATGTCTGTGTGTGTATATGTGTGTGTGTTGATGGGTGTGATAAGGAGCAAGGAAGAAAAGTACATCCTGTGTCACATTGATACAAATCACCTTTCAAGCAAAACATCCTCTCATTCAGTCTAAATATCTTTCATGAAAGCTTGCTCATGCTCAAAGTTTTCTCCAAATTCCTGGTAGAAGAATAGCTCTTTTACAGATTCATAGAATGCAAGAGATACCAGGGCTTTTATGATTCACCTGGGCCAAGAGTCAACTAACTATACCCCAGGGGCCAAAATTTAGTCCCCTGCCAGTTTCTGAGTTGTGTTTCTCAGTTTAGTTCAGTTTAGTCACTCAGCTGTGTCTGACTCTTTGCACTCCCATGGACTGCAGTGTGCCAGGCTTCCCTGTCCATTATCAACTCCCAGAACTTACTCAAACTTATGTCCATCAAGTCGATGATGCTATACAACCATCTCATACTCTGTTGACCCCTTCTCCCCGCCTCCTTAATCTGTCCCAGCATCAGGGGCTTTTCTGATGAGTCAGTTCTTCACATCATGGCCAAAGTATCGGAGTTTCCGCTTCAACGTCAGTCCTTCCAATGAATATTCAGGAATGATTTCCTTTAGGATGGACTGGTATTAACCCCATCATAGAGCCACTAGAACTTACATAGGACTGGAGAAACAGACTCTTGGAGGAAATAAACAAAATCTTGTGTACCAGGATCCAGGAGAAAGGAGCAGTGACCCCAGAAGAGACTGACCCAGACTTGCCCATGAGTGTCTAGGAGTCTCTGGTGGAGGCCTGGGTTGGCAGTGGCCTGATGCAGGGTTGGGGACACTGAGTGTGGCAGTGCATGCAAGGGACCTTTTGAAGGAGGTCGCCATTATCTCCATTACCTCCTCCATAGCTTGGCCTTACATTGAACAACAGGGAGGGAACACAGCCCCGCCCATCAACAGAAAATTGGATTCAAGATTTACTGAGCATGGCCCCACCTATCAGAACAAGACCTAGTTTCCCCCTCAGTCAGTCTCTCTCATCAGGAAGCTTCCATAAGACTCTCATTCTTCTCTGTCAGAGGGCAGACAGAATGAAAACCACAATCACAGAAAACTAACCAATCTGATCACACGGACCACAGCCTTGTCTCACTCAGTGAAACTATGAGCCGTGCTGTGTGTTTCTCAGTTTATGACAAAGACTACATGGCCCACAAAGCCTAAAAAACTTACTATCTGGTCCTTTACAGAAAAAGAAAAGTGCCGACTCTTGGCCTAGAACAATGTCTTCATCATGTAGATGGGGGAAGAGAAGTCCAGGAGGGCATGTGACTTGGCCAAGCTCCCCTGGAGACTTGCACACAGACAAAAAGAGAACTTACTCAGGAATGTGGGTGGCTAGAACTCAGTGCCCCAGAAATGAAGCTCAGGCAGGTCTCAGCTTCCTTTTAGCAGGGCTGCCCCAACTCCCGGGGAGATTCAAGCAGATACTGGATACCTTCTCAGTGAGTGTCCCTAATATGGCAAATTAACAAATGGATAATACAGGGAATAAATGATGTGGTCAGAGTGTTTGAGAATCCTAAGCTGATATAGTACTTCCCAAGCCTATGTAACACCTTGAGCCAGGCAGCAAGAAGGATCCCAAAGACCTGACTCAGCATTCAAACCTCTGTCCTGAGGCCAATCTGTTTTTGTGGGTTTTTTTTAGGGGTTCCTCCTAAAAGGCCACAGGAAAACTGGAGAGTTTGCAGAAGCAGTTGAGCTGGTGAAGCCCACAAGTGACTCTTAGAGAGGTGGAGAGGGACTGTGGGGCCTTTAATGATGACTAATTTGCAGCTTATTAATGCAGCAGTAATTAAGAATATTCATTTTATTAAAAGCCGTTTATTGTAATAGTGCATGCAAATCTGGAGACTGGCATTGTGCTCGTGTACCAATCGACACAAGTCTATTGTGGCTCTGTGGATGGCAGGTCGCTGCGTCACTAATTGTTAAGAGTTTAGGGTCTAATTTTAAACCCTTTTAATTCCATTTGAAATAATTGCCCTAATGAAATTCAAAGTACTCAGAGGCAGCCCCAGAAAAGGTGGATGGTGCTCCTCCCCTGCCCCCAGGGAACTGGGCTTTGAGAGCCGTGGCAGGCACTGGACTGTCTTGGGGCTACTCTGAATGCTGTCTCTTCCCCTGAGGGGCAGCCGCCCTGGTCCCCTGAGAACCTGGCTCCTGTCCGCAGCACTGACTGCTGCTGGGGAGCAGGAGGGGCAGGCCTGGATGGAGATGCATTACAGGGGGAGGATCCTGTCCAGAAAAAGTCATTTCTGTAAGCCACACAAGGATAGAGAGGAAGCAGTGCCCTCATCCAGAGACAGTATCCCCATCCAAGCTCCCATGCTTCAGGTACGCACTAGGAGATGCCTCAGAGCAGCTGAACCCAGGAATCATCTTCGATAGGACAAAACTCTTACTGAGAGCTTCCTGTGTGCCAGGCACCCCATAGGCAATTTACATGTTTGAACTTATCTCATCTTAATAAACACTCTAGAGAGTGGGTTGCATCTTTTTTCTTTCTTTCCCCACATTTTACCAGTGAGGCAGTCAATGCTGGGAGAGGACCAGTATCGCCTCAAAAGTCAAAGAGGCTAGGTGACAGAGGCAGACAGAAGCTTTCCTATCTGTCTTCTCAGAGGTTATCTGTCCAGTTTACATCATGCAGAGCTGGGTCTGGAACCAGCTTGGGGTAACTCAAGTGAAATGTCACCCTCATGATTATATTACATTTATAAGACTCCATCTGGCTAGCTGTCTTGCTCTCTCTTCTGTTGGCTTTGAAGAAGCAAGTATCCATATTATGAACTGCCTGTAGGGGTACCCATGTGGCAAAAAAAGCTGCAGGAGGCTTGTTTAGAGCTGAGGGCTGTAGTCCTTCAGTTTCAAGGAACTGAAGTCTGCCAACAACCTTAGCAAGCTTCAGAGTGGATCCTTCCCAAGTCAAACTTCAAGATGAGAACGCAGCCCAGCCACACCTTGGTTGCAACCTGGTTATATTCTGAGGCAGGGAACCTGGCTAAACTATGCATGGACCCACAGAAACTGCGAGATAATAAGTTATTTAGTAGGTTATTTTAAGCTGCTAACTTTGTAGTAATTTGTTAGTGACCAACATAAATGAATGCAACATGTCCAAAGAATGGTGAGAAAGCAGGGTTGCTAGGATAGTTTTCAATCTTTTTGTTCACATGGGACATCTTCCATCAGAAACAGTGACCACCAATAGCAATGCAGAAAGTTAAGTGCAAAAAGGTGACAAGGCCATTGACATGAAGGACCCTTCGGATCATGTTGAGAAGGTTGGATTTTCTCCTATAGGATACAGGTGGGGTTTTAAGAGAGGGCGATACAGTCAGATCTGCATTAGAAAAAGATGGCTTCAGTGGTCAGAGCCTAGGATGGGTTAGGGACACTGGAGCCTAGGAAGCAGGGAGACCTGAAAGGCTATAGCGCTAGTTCAGGCAAGAGATGGTAAGAGCTGGAACCAAGGGAGAAACAGGGAAGATACAGAGGAAGGTACTTTGAGATTTGGAGACAGAAAATAGAACATCCAGTAATGTCATATTTCTTCTGCTCTTAAAGATCTTTAAGAAAGAAAATGTTCGAGCTAACATTTCCCTTGTGTCCAAAACTCTAACAAAGCTGACTCACGAACTTGGTGGCCAGAGCCTAGGATGGGTTAGGGACACTGGAGCCTAGGAAGCAGGGAGACCTGAAAGGCTATAGCGCTAGTTCAGGCAAGAGATGGTAAGAGCTGGAACCAAGGGAGAAACAGGGAAGATACAGAGGAAGGTACTTTGAGATTTGGAGACAGAAAATAGAACATCCAGTAATGTCATATTTCTTCTGCTCTTAAAGATCTTTAAGAAAGAAAATGTTCGAGCTAACATTTCCCTTGTGTCCAAAACTCTAACAAAGCTGACTCACGAACTTGGTTTCAGTATTGCCTTATTAATAATATTGCTATAAACAGATTCTGTATTTTGGGGTACCCTTCCTTACATGACACATGGCATGGTAGTCTTGCTTTCTTGGGAAATCACTCCCATAGAGTCTTTCTGGTTAAGTGCCACTTACCAGATCATCTGTCACCACCTAAAGGATTTAGTTTTTCCTCCTCTTTTGCAGAGAACTTACTTGGACCTTAACAAGATCTTACAGAATGAAAGGTAAGTACAGCAACAGACATCTCGACCCTTTTCCATCTACTCATCCTTTCAGTGTTATTGACACTAGGCATAGAAAGTACCAGAGTCAAATGAGGAACAGCCTTACCTTCAAGGTGTTCGCAATCTACTGAGAAAGACAGATGTGCAAAGCAAAAAATTAGAGCAAATGATTCCTGCACCAGAGGCAAGCACTGAAGAATCTGGGATTCGAAAAGAAAGGACTGATGCATCACTCAAGCTGAGGAATTTTCCAAGAAGAAAGTTCACCTAATGTAAATGTGTAAGAGCAGGAAAGGATACAACATTCCCAGAAATGAATGCAGCACAGGATTGAAGGGAGGGAGGGAAGGAGAGTTAGGGAACCTGAGGTTGGAAAAGTCACAGAGTCCACATCATATGGGGCCTCATGTGTCTAAGAGGCTTGGACTGTTATTGTTGTGTTTTTTGTTTTGTTTTGTTTTACTTTTAATTTTGTATTGAGGGATAGCTGGGAAAGATTGAGGGCAGGAGGAGAAGGAGATGACAGAGGATGAGATGGTTGGATGGCATCATCAACTCAATGGACATGAGTTCGAGCAAACTCCAAGAGATAGTGAAAGACAGGGAAGCCTGGCTTGCTGCAGTCCATGGGGTCACAAAGAGTTAGATGCGACTTAACCACTGAATAACAACAATAGCAGTTTAACAATGTTGTGACAGTTTCAGGTGGACAACAAGGGAACTCAGCCATGCCTACACACGTATCCATGCAGGTCAAGCAAGAAGTGACAGAACCAGACATGGAACAATGGACTGGTTCAAAACTGGGAAAATAGTACATCAAGATTGTATGTAGTCACTCTGCTTATTTAACTTATATCCAGAGCACATCATACAAAATGCTGGGCTGAATGAAGCACAAGATGGAATCAAGACTGTCGGGAGAAATATCAATAATCTTGGATATGCAGATGACACCTTCTTTATGGAAGAAAGTGAAGAGGAACTAAAGTGCCTCTTGATGAAGGTGAAAGAGGAGAGTGAAAGAGCTGGCTTAAAACTCAGCATTCAAAAAAACAAAGATTGGGGCATCCAGTCCCATCACTTCATAGCAAATAGATGGGGAAACAATGGAAACAGTGGCAGACTTTATTTTCCTGGTCTCCAAAATCATTGCAGATGGTGACTGCAGCCTTGAAATTAAAAGACACTTGCTCCTTGAAAGAAAAGCTGTGACCAACCTAAATAGCATATTAAAAAGTAGAGGCATTATTTTGCTGACCAAGGTCCATCTAGTCAAAGCTATGGCTTTCCCAGTAGTCATGTATGGATGTGAGAGTTAAACCATAAAGAAGGCTGAGCATCAAAGAATTGATGCTTTTGAACTGTGGTGTTGGAGAAGACTCTTGAGAGTCCCTTGGATTGCAAGGAGATCCAACCAGTCATTCTTAAAGGAATTCAGTCCTGAATATTCATTGGAAGGACTGATGCTGAAGCAGAAGCTCCAGTACTTTGGCCATCTGATGTGAAGAGCCGACTCATCAGAAAAGACCTTGATGCTGGGAAAGATTGAAGGCAGGAGGAGAAGGGGACAATAGAGGATGAGATGGCTGGATGGCATCATCGACTCAATGGACATGAGTTTGAGCAAGCTCCGGGAGATGGGGAAGAACGGGGAAGCCTGGTATGCTGCAATCCATGGAGTTGCAAAGAGTTAGACATGATTGAGTGGCTGAATAGCAACAACATTCTCTCCCTCAGCTCCCCTCCCATTTGGACTGCCACCTAACATTGAGCAGAGCTCCCTGTGCTGTACAGAAGGTCCTTGTTGGTTATCCGTTTAAAATATAGCAGTGTGTACATGTCCATCCCAAACACCCTGACTATCCCTTTCCCCCAGCAACCATATGTTCATTCTCTAAGTCTGCGAGAGCTTGGACTATATTTTATAAGAAAAATGAGAGTGAGCAGGGAAGGTCTGCAAAGGAGAGTAAACAGGGAAGGGACACGGTTAGAACTTTGTCCTGGAAAGCTAACTTGGGCATCATGATCTCTTCTTACAAACTGGAAACTCCTTTAGGTTCTTCATTTCAGTGTGTGAAGCCAAAAATTCTGAGAGTAATCCAAGACATACCTTCTTCCGCTAATCACCAAAGCCCATTTATATTACCTCCTCAACATCTCATAACATTGCTCACTTTCCCTCAACTCCTCTGCCACTGTTGTATTCCAAGTGCCACCGTCTCCCACCTCGTCAACAGAATAACCTCCTGACTGTTTCCCCAGAGTTCACTCTACACTTTCTAAAACCCAGTCTCCATAACAGATCATCTTTCTTTTTAAGCTCAAATTTATCTTCAGTGAACTGCACAGATTCTAAATGTATAATTTGATGAGTTTTGACAAATATACATACCTATATAACCGCCCCTGCAATCAAAATATAGGACATACCCATTACCAAAAAGTTCTCATATTTTCCCAATCTTGTCAATCTCTCTCCACCATAGGCAACTACTGCTCTGATTTCTATTTTCAAAGATTAATTTTATATCAAGATTCTTTTACTCAATGTACTTTTGAGATTCATCCATGC
This sequence comes from Madoqua kirkii, assembly GCA_006408675.1. Lineage (NCBI taxonomy): Eukaryota > Metazoa > Chordata > Mammalia > Artiodactyla > Bovidae > Madoqua > Madoqua kirkii. The sequence goes on from SJYC01027015.1 coordinate 13,383, forward strand.
TATGATATGTATCAGTAGTTCAATCTTGCTTATTCTGGATAGTATTAAACTGTGTGAATATACCATAATTGATCAATTTACATGTTAATGGGTATCTGGATTGTTTCTCGTCTGGGGGCTATTGTCTCTCATGCTGCAAAGGATATTCACCTATGGGTCTTTTAGAAGATATATGTCTTCATTTCTCTAGGGTAACTACCTATGAGTGTAATATCTGGATCATATGATAAATGTACATTTAACTCCTACCAAACAGTTCTCCATTTCATACTCTGACTAGCAAATCCAGTCTATCCATACCTTGTCAACAGTTAATATTTTCTATCTTTTTAATTCTGGCCATTTAGTGTGTGTAAAGTGGCATCACATTGCAGTTTTAGAACATTTTCCTAGTAACTAAGATATGGATGATTCTTTTACTCAATGTACTTTTGAGATTCATCCATGCTATGATATGTATCAGTAGTTCAATCTTGCTTATTCTGGATAGTATTAAACTGTGTGAATATACCATAATTGATCAATTTGCATGTTAATGGGTATCTGGATTGTTTCTCGTCTGGGGGCTATTGTCTCTCATGCTGCAAAGGATATTCACCTATGGGTCTTTTAGAAGATATATGTCTTCATTTCTCTAGGGTAACTACCTATGAGTGTAATATCTGGATCATATGATAAATGTACATTTAACTCCTACCAAACAGTTCTCCATTTCATACTCTGACTAGCAAATCCAGTCTATCCATACCTTGTCAACAGTTAATATTTTCTATCTTTTTAATTCTAGCCATTTAGTGTGTGTAAAGTGGCATCACATTGCAGTTTTAGAACATTTTCCTAGTAACTAAGATATGGAGCAAATTTTCATGTGCTTATATTCATTCATAAATATTGTTTTTTTGTGGGGTATGTTGAAATATTTTGCTCATTTTTAGTAGATGATTTTTAAAAAATTATGACTTCTAAGACTTCTTTAGTGCTTGCCTGGTGGCTCAGAGGGTAAAGCATTTGCCTGCAATGCGGGAGACCTGGGTTCAATCCCTGGGTGGGGAAGATTCCCCTGGAGAAGGAAATGGCAACCCACTCCAGTATTCTTGCCTGGAAAACCCCATGGATGGAGAAGCCTGGTGGGCTACAATTCATGGAGTTGCAAAGAGTCGGACACGACTAAGTGACTTCACTTTCTAGGACTTCCTTACATACTAGAGACATATATACTGAGAATATTTTTTCCTGGTGTGTCTTATTTTTTATTTTAGAAATGGCAGAATATTTTTGAAATTTTGATAGACTCATTTATCAAGTATTTTATGGTTAATTTTTTTTAATATGCTATATGTGACAAAAAAATATGCTATAAAAGGTGATAGGCCCCACTCCAGTACTCTTGCCTGGAAAATCCCATGGACAGAAGAGTTTAGTAGGCTGCGGTCCATGGGGTCGCAAAGAGTCGGACACGACTGAGTGACTTCCCTTTCACTTTTCACTTTCATGCATTGGAGAAGGAAATGGCAACCCAGTCCAGTGTTCTTGCCTGGAGAATCCCAGGGACAGAGGAGCCTGGTGGGCTACCGTCTATGGGGTCACACAGTGACTTAGCATGCGTGACAAAAACTGTCTTCCAGGTACTGTAATGTTTGAGCGATTACATTTAGGTCTGTTATCCATTCTGGGCTTCCCAGATGGCTCAGTGGTCAAGAATTTGCCTGCCAATGCAGGAGACACAAGGGACTCAGTTTCAATCCCTATGTCAGGAAGATCCCCTGAAATAGGAAATGGCAACCCACCCATTCCAGTATGGGCAGATAAGCCTGGCAGGCTACAGTCCATGGGGTCGCAAAGAGTTGGGCACGACTGAGCATGCATCCATACACACATCTATTCTAGCTAATTTTTGTGTATGGTGGAGGTAGGGATAGAAGCAGATTTTTGTCATTTTCCACGAGGGCGTTGTCTGTGAGTTGAATGGGCGCTGAATTTCTCCAGTGATTTTTCTGCATCTACTGGTTATGGTTATCCTTTTATTTTTGTAATGTAGAGAATCACATTGCTTTTCAAATGTTAAATTAGCCCTGTATTCCTAAGTTATCATACAGCCTCCTTTTGCTGAATTTACTTTATTAATTTTTTATTCAGGAATTTTATACTCATGTTCATGAAAAAAGTGTTGCTCTGTGGCTTTTTTTAAAAGTATAATATCATTGTCTAGTTGTGGTACCAAGGTTATGCTGGTTTTTTAAATGAGAATTTTACCATCCTCTATTTTTCTGAAGAATTTGTGTAAGATTGATGTCACTTATTTCTTAAATGTTTAATTGAAGCCACCAGGGAAATCATCTGGGTCTAGAGGGTTTTTTTAATGGGAAGTTTTTAAAATTATAAATTCAAATTATTTAATAAACAAATACCTATTCAAATCATCTATTTCTTCTTGTGTCAGTTTTGATAAGTTGTGTTTGCATGTGTATTTTCAAAGAATTTATCCACATTTATCTACTTGCCAAGTTTATTGGCAAAATATTGCTTCGTTTTTTTATTAGCTTTAGCAGGGGTCACCAACCTCCAGGATCTAATGCCTGATGGTCTGAGGTTGAGCTGATGTAATAATAAAGTGCACAATAAATGCAATACCCTTGAATTATCCAGAAACCACCCTCCACTCCAGTCTGTGGGAAAATTGTCTCCCAAGAAACTGGTCCTTGGTGCCAAAAATGTTGAGGACCACTGATCTATAGTATCTATGATGATAGCTCCTTTATTTCTGATATTTTTTTCTTCCAGCTTATTTCTGTGAGCCTGGGCCAAGTATTCTACAGAAAATGAGGAAATACATCATGTTATTTTGAGTAAAACCCAGAAAGAGGTGGAACCTGTTCAATCCAGAAATGAATGAAGAGAAGAAAATAAAATGAAAACAGCCTTAGGAAAGGTTCTTCTGGGGGATGGTTGGTCAGGGATGGATGAAAGGGAAACCAGGTACTTCTGATGAAACTATGCATTTTAACCACTTTAAAAATGCATTGTCCCTACATATTAGGTTGAAAATGTTATTGATTTTTCACTTAAGCCCATGGTTGTCAGAGAGCACATCTTAAAATTTTTCAGTCTTTTGTAATTTACTGGACATATTTTGTAGTCCCATATATGGCTTATTTTGGAGAAGGAAATGGCAACCCACTCCAGTATTCTTGCCTAGAGAATCCCGTGGACAGAGGATCCTGGTGGGCTGCTGTCCATAGGGTTGCACAAAATTGGACATGACTGAAGCGACTTAGCATGCATGCATGCATGCATGCATTGGAGAAGAAAATAGCAACCCACTCCAGAATTCTTGCCTGGAGAATCCCAGGGACAGAGTAGCCTCTTGGGCTACCGTCTGTGTTCTCACAGAGTCGGACACGACTGCAGCAACTTAGCAGCAGCAGCAGCATATGGCTTATTTGGAAGAATATTTTCCATAGGGTTGCACAAAATTGGACATGACTGAAGCGACTTAGCATGCATGCATGCATGCATGCATTGGAGAAGAAAATAGCAACCCACTCCAGAATTCTTGCCTGGAGAATCCCAGGGACAGAGTAGCCTCTTGGGCTACCGTCTGTGTTCTCACAGAGTCGGACACGACTGCAGCAACTTAGCAGCAGCAGCAGCATACGGCTTATTTGGAAGAATATTTCATATGCACTTGTAAAGAATGTATATTCTACAGGTGTTGGGAATAATGTTCTAGAAATGTGCATTATGTAAAGCTGGTTGATAGTTTTGTTCAAATATTCTACAGCCTTACAGATTTTTTTGTCTAGTAACTCTATTAATTATTGAGAGAGTAACTTTGCTGGCCTGTTTCATTTACTCTGAGGATCCATTAATAGATGCATACACATTTAGAATAATCATGTCTTTCTAATGAATTAACTCTTTTATCATTATGAAATATCCCTCTTTATCTCTGGTTCACTTCAGTTCAGTTCAGTCACTCAGTCGTGTCCAACTCTTTGCGACCCCATGAATCACAGCATGCCAAGCCTCTCAGTCCATCACCATCTCCTGGAG
>SJYC01027016.1:0-22023 GCA_006408675.1 Madoqua kirkii
AACTTCAGGTTTTTAAAAGCTGTACAATGAGGAGTTTCAGCCAGCTGATTGGAGAGTTGCCTCCAGTCCCAGATACCATGCCTCTGATCAATGGGGTAAGAGACCCCAAGTATCTTTCTTAGGTAAGGAACCTGCTTGTCACCTCACTTGCTGTGGTTTGGAGCCAGGATTCCTCCTGTGGGGAGGGGAAAGGATCTGGGGTGGAGTTTATGGTATTGATAGGTACAAATGTATAAAAAAAGAGATTGACCTTTGAGTATTCTCTGTCTCATGTCCTGCTTTCGTAATGTTTCTTCTCATCATAGTCATGTTTCCTTAATTTTATCTTTGGCATCACATTCCCTTGTCTGTAATGTTCCTATGGTTGAAAAGGGGCTACTTTGGAGAAACTATTCAAGGAATGATTTCTCCTCTCTTTTGCTTTTCGTTCTTCCAAAGCCCAGAGAGTTGCTTTGAATAATCTGCTGGAGGATTTCTTTGAAGGAAAGGGTTTCAGAAACGAGGAAAGCAGGAGGAAGAAACTAGGATGTTGGGGAGAGGGCTGCCATGCTTTATAGATCTGTATTATGAAATCCTCATAATAACCTTAGGAGGTGGTGCTTTTGTTGTTCCCACTTTATAGACAAATAAAGTGAGCTTAAAAGGGATATGAAACTTGCCACAGTTACTGTAGTAACCATTACAGCGTAATGTGTCTACACCAGGGAGTGGACACATGATTTAAGGGAAGCGGGCTCCATCCCAGCTCTACAGACATAGATCCTCATTAGTCTAGCAACCTCTTTAGTCTGGGCAGCCTTCTCCTGGTATCAATGATTGCTCCAGGGGGGGACCAGTAACTTAACCGGCGGAGACACACTGAAGGGAAAATTTTGTGTTCTATGTTAGGGAGAGAGGCTCACTCCCTCTTCTGCTAGATGAGAACTCATGGATTGCAGCCCACCAGGCTCCTCTGTCCATGGGATTCTCCAGGTAAGAATACTGGAGTGGGGTGCCATTCCCTTCTCCGGGGGCTCCTGCCAACCCAGGGATCGAACCCAGGTCTCCTGTGTTGCAGATGGATTCTTTTTGTCTGAGCCACTAGGGAATCCCTGAGGAGAACCAGGGCACTTAACTTCCTTGCCAGGGGAGGGGAGGACCAGCATTAGGACAAACAGAGTGAAGAGAGCAAGTAAACCTGGACCGCTGATGATACAGGCCCACCAAACAAAGTAGATGTTTGTATTGTTTAAGCCAGTTTCAAACGGCATTTGATGTTTCCTGAAGTTAAAGACACCTTCACTGGAAAAGCCACAGAACGAGTAAGTTGTGGACTCAGGGTTCAAAGCTGAGTGTGTCCAGCTCAAAAGCTAATGCTCCAACCACGCAGCTCGATGCCTCCTCCCTTCCAGCTGGAGCTGGTGACCTCTTGTCTTACAGATGAGAAAGCTGAAGTGTAAATAGGGGAAGTGATTTGTCCAGGGTCACAGAGCCGGCAAGTGGCTCACCCCTGCTCAGAACTCATGTTTATCTGACTGCAAAGCCCGTACTTTCTGCTCGCCTCCAGAGGCTTCCCACACTTCTGGCTGCCACCTTCCTGTACCTTTGACTCCAAACAGAGGCCTCTCCGTCACCAAATAATGTGATCAAATCAAACCTTCTTTCCATACAATTAGAAAACATAACAGGTTACAGCAAAAAATGCAAAAACCTCCAAAGCTGCTCAAAGCTAATTAATTTCTATTACTAGTGAGAGAAGAACCACTTAACATGTCTTTTCTTATTCAAATTACCATTGACGGCACCTGCTTTTTTATTCTTGGGAAATCCTGCTACAATGCGGGTAAATTATGTAAGACTGTAGAATTTATGAAGATAAGGCAATTAGCATTACAAAACCGAGTCCGGGTTACAATTTCTGGGGAACAGAAAGAGTTATGATGCTCCCTTAAATGGCCCAGTGAAGTCTCGCAGATTGAGTTAATCCTTGTGGTCGTCAGGAAAATTGAAGGCTAAACGGCACCATGATGGTGGGTAATTAATTGTCTGGGCCCTTTGGTGATGGGGCTGTCTGAACTGAGGAGGAGGAGGCCAGGGTTCTGCCTGCTCCTTCTGGAAGGAAAAAGGACAGAACAGGTTTTCTGGGGTTGGGAGGTAGGGAGGGGGGAAAAACTTTCTTCCGAGGTTGCTGGTCATATGGGTCAAGCAGGGTCCAGCACCATGGGGCCGCCCTCCCTATGCTTTCCCAAAACCTCTGTCCTGCCCTGCAGCCCAACCCCCCAGGGCAGCTGCCACGGTGGAGAAGGCAGCTGCCATGGGCAGGTGCTTCCTGGAGTGTTTAGATGTGCCGCTTCGATTTTGCATCTGAGCTGCTAGGTCTCTTTGAAACATCCTGGATTACCAAGGATACTTGACTTAATAGCCACCGGTAGGAGGTAGAGTCGATGGGTGGTGTAGGTCCCCATAGAGTGTGTACACAGTTGAGGTTGCGTGTGTTCTTTTCTGCAGCAGAGTCTGAAGCGTTCAATTCTGAGCCAGTTTGCGACTACCCTTACCCCTGGCCTGGTTGGAACTCACAATAGGTGGTTGGAAAGGCTGAGTCAAGGGCTTTCCCATCACCCTCCTAGCTGCCTCGCTTTGGCCTCTTGCTGGTTTCCCCACTGCTGAGCCCGCTCAGCTTCTACCGTTTCCAGGATCAGGACTCAGGCTGCCTCACCTGCCTTCTGGGCCTCTCACTTGAATGTCAGCTGCTTCCCATCCAGCCAGCCCTGGAAGTTGGGGCAGCTTCCTAAGTAGGCAGCTGCTTCCCTTTGGGGGGCTGCAACCCTGCCTAGGGGTGTACCCCTTGGAAAGCTCGGCAAGCAGTGCTTAGGCTGGATTCCAGCCCCTACTGAGCCCGGTGACTGTGCCCTTGGGCAGTGTACAACCTGGGCAACCATGCTTTCTCAAATTCCTGACTACAGGGGTTGAGTCCCTGACAGTTACTGGCTTTTTCTTCTGAGGAGACCTGAATAAGCTATAAGCAGGCCTGGTCAGCAAAAGAGCCAGCTTGGGGTCCAAGAGACCATTTAGCTAGAAACAAATGATGACAAAGTAAAGCTTCAAGTATAACACTTATCTCTGGCTGAGTTCAGAGCTAGGCCACAGCTTTCTAGAAATGCCCAGGCAGAAGGAAGAGCTCGTGCAGGAGCCTCGAGGGGAGACTCAGCAGCGTGAGGGGTCGTGGGCAGGCTTCAGCAGCAGAGCGGCAGGCAAGCAGTGAGCGAGGGGACACTGGTCAGCGGGAGCGAGGCCAGGAGTGGGGGGCCAGGTCCGCCACTGCAAAGGCTTTGTTCCGAATGAGTTGGGAGGGCAGGAAGCACCGAAGGGTTCTGAGCAGTGGGGTGACATAATTTGCCCTGACTTTTTAAAGGAACTGCTGTGGCTGCTGCATGGGGAGAAGATGTGGGGCGAGACAGAGCAGTTGTGGAGACTGTTGACATGAGAGGTGCTAGGGCTTCAGTCCGCATGGAAACCATCATGACGGAGAAGTACTTGCATTCAGGATGTATTTCTTTGAATTTTAAAAATTGTACATGTATTTATTGAGGTACAGTTGACATACATTACATTGACATTTCTTAAAGTGTACCATGAAACTGTGACCACAATCAGGGTGAAGCAGATACCCATAACCTCAAAAGTTTCCTCATGACCCTGTAAAGTATACTGTAAAGTTACTATCGAGTAATTTTCTCCTCTTTCTCCCTATCACTCCCCTCCCAGGATGTCGTCGTCGTCGTTTAATAGCTAAGTCGCTAAGTCATGTCTGACTCTTTGTGACCCATGGACTGTACTTTTTTAAAAAAAATACTGCACCTTAAAGTATAGGTGCTTTACAATATCGTGTTAGTTTCTGCTGTACAGCAAAATGACTCAGTTACGCACACACACACACACACAGGCATGCATACACACACACACACATACATTCTTTTTCATATTTTTTCCATTATGGTTTATCCCAGGATATTGAATACAGTTCCCTAGGCTATACAGTAGGACCTTGTCCGTCCATTCTGTATGTAACTGGTTTCCTCTGGCATCCCTCAGACTCCCAGTCCATCCCACTCCACCCCTCCCCACCTTGGCAACCACAAGCTCGTTCTCTGCCTGTGAGTGTTGCCACTCCGTAGACAGGTTCATCTGTGTCATATTTTTGATTCTACCTGTAACTGACACAGGCTGTACTTTGAAAATAGAGACAATAGAGACAACAGGATCTGATGGGTTTTTGGCTTTGCAAATTGGAAGAATGGGGCGTGGACCTGGATGTTATCTGAGAGTTTGGAAGCACCAACATACTGGATTTTTATCTTACGGCTCTGATTCCAGGTCAAAACCACCCCACCTACATCCCTCCCCAGGTCTACACAGGGTGACCGCGATGAGCAGCCCTCCTCTGCCCCAGAACAGCTACTCTTGACCTCCTTCTAGAATGTCATTCCAGCCTTTGTTGTTGTTGTTGTTAAACTCTTGTCTTTGACCTGAATATTGGATGCTATCCATCCATCCATCATCAAATATTTACTGAGAACCTACTATGTACAAGGCACTGACTAGGTACAAGAGATGATACAACAGTGACCGAGACAATGATCGTGGGCTTCTCAGGGCTTAGGCCTTCTCTGGACACTTGAGCGAAGAAAGCGGCGATCTGCCTACCTGCCTGTATGCCTAGTGCCATGCCATTTTTAGCTTCACCTCCTAATCATTCAGGCGAGACCTGGGAGGCCCTTGGCTTTACCTCTCTTGCCCCTGTCATATCTTCAGCAACCAGACACCTCATTACTATAGTAACCAGAAGAATTGGAAGCTCTCTGAGGCATGCATCTTACGAACAGGATTTTTCAACCCTCTTCACAAACCACTCCTTCCACTGCAGGGGGCTTCTTTATCAGCTGAGCCACCAGGGAAGCCCAAGAATACTGGAGAGGGTAGCCTATCCCTTCTCCAGTGGGTCTTCCCAACAATCCATTCTGTATGTAACTGGTTTTCTTTGGTATCCCTCAGACTCCCAGTCCCAATCATTCAGGCGAGACCTGGGAGGCCCTTGGCTTTACCTCTCTTGCCCCTGTCATATCTTCAGCAACCAGACACCTCATTACTATAGTAACCAGAAGAATTGGAAGCTCTCTGAGGCATGCATCTTACGAACAGGATTTTTCAACCCTCTTCACAAACCACTCCTTCCACTGCAGGGGGCTTCTTTATCAGCTGAGCCACCAGGGAAGCCCAAGAATACTGGAGAGGGTAGCCTATCCCTTCTCCAGTGGGTCTTCCCAACCCAGGAACTGAACCAGGGTCTCCTCTGCTGCATTGCAGGTGGATTCTTTACCAGCTGAGCTACAAGGGAATCCCACTTCTATGATCTCTACCAAATGCTGAGAAAGATGTTTGAGAATGCCGGTTCCTGGAACTCTTTCCGATGTTATCTTGGAATTCCAATAATCATGACCCAGGCTGATGTGCTCATGAGGGCTGTTGGGACCTAGAAATTGACCCATCCATGGGTCATGGCTTACCCAGAAGAGCCACGTGCAGCTTCTGAAAGGAAGTTCAATCTTGCAACACCACAGCAGAGGTGGGGGCAGGACTACATCCAGGTAGGCATCGTCCTTCACTAAAGGCAAAGTCTGACTGCCCAGAACCTCTGATGAGGTCACCTTTCGCAGTCAGGACACAGCTTGGAAGATGCCCAGGTGTTGATGGCCTTGGACTGCCTGTGGCTTTGAGATTTCAAAGGCCCCTATGAACCATTAACTCATCACTCCACACACTGAGGCTTTGAGCACCATTACCCCTCATTTTATAAAGCAGTTGCTTAGCGATTAAGTATCTGGGGCTTTGCAGAGCTGGGTGGTGTGGTTTAATCGCTAAGTCATGTCTGACTCTTGCGACCCCATGGACTGCAGCCTACCAGGTTCCTCTCTCCATGGGATTCCCCAGGCAAGTCTTGGAGTGGGTTGCCATTTCCTTCTCCAGGCCATCTTCCCAACCCAGGAACTGAACCAGTGTCTCCTGCATTGCATGCAATTATTTACCTCCTGAGCCATCGGAGAAGCCCAGGAGCATTGTAACAGGGATTAAAATGACTTAGAATGCAGTAGTGCCCTCTTTTTGACAGCAGATATGTTTCAAGCCCCCCAGTGGATGCCTGAAACTGCTGTTAGTACCAAACTCTGTATATACTATATTTTTTCTGACATGGCATACCTATGACACAGTTTAACTTATAAATTAGGCATAGTAAGAGATTAACAACAATAACTTGTAATAAAGCAGAGTAATTGTAACAATATACTGCATATCTCTTTCAAAATATCTTACCAGTTTAATGCCTTTCCCATCTTAACTAACTACTATCATGTACTGTGGCTGTAACTTTTGAGGCACAATAATAAAACTAGCACAGATTTCTTTTACTTTTATTACTATTTCACGGGTGGATTTGTTCTTACTGTAGCTTAGTGACCTCAGCATATAGTTTTTTTCTTCTAAGTAAGTAAAAAGCTCCTACCTTTTCACTTAAAGGAAGCTTCCCTTTGGCATCTCTGTATCATCAGCATCACTACTCTTATGCTCTGAGGCCATTGTTAAGTAAAATAAGGGTGACTTGAACACAAGCATTGTGATCGGGCATCTAATAGCCATCTGCATGACTAACAGGTGGGAAACTGGAGAATGGGATAATTCACATCCCTGGCTGGACAGAAGGGGACAGTAAGAGATTTCATTATGCCTTACTTGGGATAGCGTGCAATTTAAAACTAAGAGCCTGTTACACAGAGCGAAGTAAGTCAGAAAGAGAAAAACAAATACCGTGTATTAACGCACATATATGGAATCTAGAAAAATAGCACTGATTAACCTATTTTCAGGGAAGGAATGGAGATGCAGACGTAGAGAGCAGACTTGCGGCCCCAGCGGGGAAAGAAGAAGGTGGGATGGATTAAGAAAGTTGAATTTTGCACATATACTATGATGTGTGAAATAGACAGGCTGTGGGAAGTTGCTGTGTAACACATGGAGCCCAGGCTGGTGCTCTGTGATGACCTAGGGGGGTGGGATGGGAGGTAAGTGGGAGGCTCAACAGGGAAGGGATATGTATATACAGCTGATTCATGTTGTTGTAAGGCTGAGACCACCCCAACGTTGGAAAGTGATTATCCTCCTAAAAAAAATTCTTATGAGCTGTCTATTTCTGGAATTTTCTATTTAATGTGTTCAGATTGCAGTTGACTATGGGTAACTGAAACCACGGATAAAGGGGACTACTGTGTGTGGAATATCCAAGGGAGCCTGGCATTTAGGCATTATTCTGTATCTTGGCCCTACCAATCCCTGCAGATTCTGGGGAGCCCAAACCATGGGGAGGGGCCAAGGGAGAAAAGGCACTATTACTCAAGTGATCATTCACAATTTGAAGGTGCCAGGCAGCAGGGCTCATGGGAAAGAGTTGTAGCATGTAGGGCTGCCAGATTCAGCAAATTAAAATACAGGATGACCAGTGAAATTTTAATTCTAAAAAAACAGCGTGTGACTTTTTAGTTATGCAGGTCCCAAGTGTCCCATTTGTGTTTTATGTGGCAAAAAAGATGAGCTGCAGACCAGACTGGGGCTTATTGTTGGTGTCTCTTGGAGCCCAGCAGCTTGGTTCCTGGTTCCCAGCGAGAGATCCTGGAGCAGCCAGGCAGGGCAGAGTTGGGCCTGCAGGCACCACCCCCTCAAGGTGCTCTGCCAGGCTCAAGGGCTTCACAAAAGAGTAATTGACCAGTAATTATCATCAGTTAGAAGCTTCAAGCCCAGGCCTTTTCGGCACAGAAGTGGATGCCAGTTCTTAAAAAGGATTTGTCGAGTTGAACAAATGCCTTTCCTAATTAGCACAAATTGTTCCTTTAAGCAGGACAGAGCTGAGGGCCCAGACAATGAGCAGTCGGCATCCTTTCGATAGGGACGCTCACTCTTCCAGAGTCCTGCCTTTCACAAGCTGTCCCCACAGGACAAGTTCTTCATCCCTCTGGACATGGTTTTCTCACCTGTAAATGGGAAAAGGGGTCAGTCCTAGCCTACTTCTCAGAACTGATCTATCAAATATGAAACTGGTGTGTGTTGTCAGGCTTCCCTGGAGGACAGACCCTCTCCACGATCCTGCCTCTCCCCCACCACCCCATCCTCATTTCTAGAACTAGAAACAAACTTGTCCACTAGCAAGAGTTGAAAAGAACCAAAACAGAACTCAAACCCAGCTGAGTCTCTATTTGCATCCCTCCTATAGAAACTGCCTGCAATGTGGGAGAACCAGGTTCGATCCCTGGGTCGGGAAGATCCCCTGGAGAAGGGAATGGCAACCCACTCCAGTCCTCTTGCCTGGAGAATCCCGTGGACAGAGGAGCCTGGTGGGCTACAGTCTGTGGGGTCGCAGGGACTGACACAACTGAGTGGCTACCACTTTCACTTTCTTTCACTTTCTCCTTCTGCTTCGTACCCAGGTGCCCACAGCTGTGTTTATCCTTTTAGGTCCTGACCTTGGTTTAGGGGCAGAAACACATGTGTCTGTGGATGTCAAGTTGGAACTGCTCAGATTTTTTCCAGTTTCCAGCTTTGTCATCAGGACAGCTTGTCCACTCCTTCTGCCCGAGGCTGAGCCCGGCCTTGCCCACTTCCTGTAACCCACCCCTTCCCACCTGGCTCCAGCCACGACTTTCCTATCTGTGGCCCTTTGCTTAGGGCCAATGGCAGAAGTGAAGCAAGGCTAGAGCTTCTGATGCAGTCCCGGATCTCGAATCTCGGGGAGCCCTTCTAATCAGAGAGGCACCACCGTCAGGTTTGACCAGGCTTGTGAAGTACCCCTAACGAGATTCCTGGGTGGTCCAGAGTGACAGTCCATCTATTGGTACAAAGGAGAGAGGAGAGGGAAGGAGAGGGGAGAAAGGAGAAGGTGGGCAGGAAGCTTCTGGGTTAGGACTCTTTCAAAGACAGAGGATCTTTCACTGGGGAATTAAAGTCATTCTAAATCTGATAAAGAGCATAAATGACAGAACGACACAGGAAAATTCATAAATAAATCACTCTCACTCCAGCAGAGGATAAGACTATGAGACATCCTGAAGGGGAGGGCCTGCTTCCTCCTCAGGCTCTCAGCACTGGTTCTGTCTTACTCAGAGGTCTCCCTGCATCGCTCAGGACAGAGAAAGAAGTGTTAGCAAAGGTGGCCAGGAGGCTAATGTCACTCACGTGAAGCCCTCATGGCTTACATCCATCATCACATCAGAAACCCTCATAACTCTGTGAGATGGCTAGAGCCAGAATTTTGATGATGATCTTCCTATTTTCCAGATTTGGAAACCAAGGCCAAATTTCCCAAGATCATTTGGTTAGTGAGCAGCAGAGCGAGGACCAGAACTTGGTGCCTCGCCCATGGTATCAAGACTGCCTTCCCACAGTCAGTTAATATCTTCAGGTTTTTTTCTTGAGGCATTATCACTGGCTTGTATTTTAAACAATGAGCTTTTACTGAAAAGAAAGTTTTCCCAGAGGCTCAGCAGGAGCCAGGGTTATTCAGATTAAGATCTTACTGAAAATTGTCTAGTGCCTGCTGAGTACAGACACTGGGGGGCGGGGGTGGGAGTATTTTCACAGAATACTCCTGATGACTGTAAAGTGAGGGCGATTATCCCCATTTTACAGATGGCGACGGAAGAGGCCTTGAACACTTACTCAAGGTTGTGCAGAAGTCCAGTGGCAAGGCCAGGACTTAGAGTCACTTTGTATGTCCCCTCACACCCATCCAGTTTCTCTGCGTCCCAGAAGAAAGCCAGCCTCTATCCTAAGAAATACTTATTTACATATTCAAAGAGCAAAGAGATTTTGCAGGTACATAAAATCTAACACCTTATCATAGTCCACAAGACTCTGCAGGATGGGCCCCTGCCCACTGTTCCAGACCTATCTCAGCTCTCTTTCCCCATTTTGAACATTCAGGCAGCTCCAAATTTCTTCTTGTTTTGCCTTAACGTTCAACATTTGCTGTACTCTCTGGTGGCTCGGAGGTTAAAGCATCTGCCTGCAGTGCAGGAGACCTGGGTTCAATCCCTGGGTCAGGAAGATCCCCTGGAGAAGGAAATGGCAACCCATTCCAGTATTCTTACCTAGAGAATCCCATGGACAGAGGAGCCTAGTGGGTTACCCTCCACAGGGTCGCAAAGAGTTGGACACGACTGAGCAACTTCATTTTCACTTTCACTTTCTCCTTGGAAATCCCTTTCCTAGAAATATTTGTATGAATGGCTCTTTCTCATCAGTTAGTTGTCAGCTCTCATGCTATCCTATAAATGAGGCCACCCTGTCTCCACTGGGCCCCGGTCCTCTGTCTAGCCTGTTATCCAATCTTATTTTCTGTGCATCTTCTTATACCTGAAATTAACTTACTAACTCTTCACCTGTCTCCTACATATCTTCCTTACTAGATTGTGAAAAACCTTGTCTACCCTGATACCTGCTTTATTCTAGTACCTAGAATAGCACCTAACACATAATATGTGCCTTGAAAATATTCGTTGGGTAACTTCTGAATGGATGGTATTTCAAGTCTTATGACAGCGTTGTTCCTGATCTCCATTAGGACCAGAACTATTCTTAGCAATCAGAGATTTCTTTTTCCTTTCTTAGCAAATCTCATTGAAAGTCATTCTTACGTCTGAAGTAGGTGTCTTTAAACAGGTGGTTTATTCAAAGCAGCGATGCAACGGTTCTCAGCAGCTTGGATGATCCACAGTGCTGTCTTATGCAGGTCTGGAAGCAGAGAGAGTATGTACATAGGTGTGGGGCCCTCAGAAAGATCCACCCCCGCTTTCTGCAATAATGTAAAAAGAAAACTTTCAAATACCACAATTTGCAAATGAAGACCTTTAAAATAATGGGACGGCAGCTCTGGAATGGGATTATTAGGATAATGCGATGTTTAAGTGGGCGTTTTTCCCTCTGAAGGACCTGCTTGAATTCTGCTGAGCTCATTCCACGAGAGACCTCAGAGAGATCAGTTATGACTTTTATTAAAGTCAAACCAATACCTGTATTCGCAGCCGCCTGGAGGAAATTTCTTTCTGTAACTCTGATTGAAGTTTAATGGAAACTACACAAAGAAAATTTACTTAACCTCCTCACCCATCTCTTCCGTCGTGGAAGTCTGTTCATCACGTGCTCTGTTCCCAGGAGACACTATCAAAGATAGCACTTCTCAATTTCATAATATTTTTCAGAGTGAAATAGGGAAGACAACTGCAGACCCCAACTACTCCATAACACAATGTGGTCAATGTCTGATTTCACTTATGGGAACAATGCAGATGTTTTGTCAAGATGTATGGCAAAACAATACAATATTGTAAAGTAATTAACCTCCAATTAAAATAAATAAATTTATATTTAAAAAAAGAGTTTGCAACATTAGTATTTTGTGGATTACAAAATAAAAGACATATGAACTGCTAAGAAATTATGTTACATGCACATGAAAGAACATAGATACGGAGCCTGGCTAATATGCTCCTGGTTGGTTCATACTGCTGGTCAGCCTCAGCTCCCACTGCACAGAACACGACAGGAACCTGCTCTTAACCAGAAAATGAAAACCATCAGTGGCATCAAGAGAGACTAGACATCATATTACTTTAATACCTGTCATGTCCATAGCATTTTGTAGATGGAAAATACTAAAAAACTCATTTTTCTTATGGAATTTACACACATGCAGAATAATACATAAGACCTCAAATGCACAATGTTTATAAAACATTGAATCAGTTCAGTTCAGTTCAGTTCAGTCGCTCAGTCGTGTCCGACTCTTCACAACCCCATGAACCCAAGCATGCCAGGCCTCCCTGTTCATCACCATCTCCCGGACTTCACTCAGACTCACGTCCATCGAGTTAGTGATGCCATCCAGCCATCTCATCCTCGGTCATCCCCTTCTCCTCCTGCCCCCAATCCCTCCCAGCATCAGAGTCTTTTCCAATGAGTCAACTCTTTGTATGAGGTGGCCAAAGTACTGGAGTTTCAGCTTTAGCATCATTAATTCCAGAGAAATCCTGGGGCTGATCTCCTTCAGAATGGACTGGTTGGATCTCCTTGCAGTCCAAGGGACTCTCAAGAGTCTCCAGTACCACAGTTCAAAAGCATCAATTCTTCAGCGCTCAGCCTCAAATGCACAACTTTTGTGAAACATTGAGTAGTGACTGTGTAGCCATCAAGGAAGTAAAAAATGGATGGTGAAAGCACCCGAGGCTCCAGCACAAACCCGCCTCCGGTCACCGCTGCGTCTTGTCTTCTGACTTTCACTGTAGTTGCTGGCTTGCCTTATGTGAAAGCCTTCCAAGACAATGCAGTTTAATTTCAACAAATCATAGGTAACACAACATATATTCCTTTGTGTCTGGCTACTTTTGCTAAACACTTAAGATTCGGTGATAAATCTTAAAAAATGTTGCTATATGTACACAGAGGTCATTGGATTTGCTGTTTGATAGTCTATCAATACACATACCACTGTTTATTTATTGAGTTTCCTGTTCATGGACTTTGGGTTTGGGTCGTTTCCATTTCAGAGCTATTGCAAATGATATAATAATCTTGTACCCATATTTTGGTACATAGCTGCATGAGCATTTATGGTGGCAGTTGACCAACTATAACCCTTGATCTAAATCTGACCCATCTCTTATTTTTGTAAAGTTTGATTAGAATATGGCCGTGCCCATTTGTTTACGTAGAGTCTGTGGCTGCTTTCAGCTCTGAATGCAGCATTGAATAGTTGCAAGAGAGACTCCATGGCATGCAAAACTGACAGTATTTACTATCTGGCATTTTTCAGAAAAAGTTTGCTGACCTCTGCTCTAGGGCATGTACTTATGAGGGAATTGTACGAATATAGGCTTTGTATACTTTTTAAAAAATTTTACTTTATTGAAGTATAGTTGATTTATAATGTGTTAATTTCTGCTGTACAGCAAAGTGATTGCATTATACATACACATGCATACACTTTCATAGTCTTTTCTATTATGGTTTATCACAGGATATTGAATATAGTTTCTGCGCTATGCAGTAGGACCTTGCTTTTTTGTTTTTTTTTTTGATCCATTCTATACATAATAGTTTTCATATATTAATTCCAATCCATCCCTCCCTGAATGCCTCTCTTGCTTGGCAACCACAAGTTTCTTTTCTATGTCTATGAATCTGTTTCATAGATAAGTTTATTTGAATCATATTTTAGATTCCACATATAAATAATGTCATATGATATTTGTCTTTCTCTTTCTGACTTACTTCACCTATGATACTCTCTAGGTCTATCCATGTGGCTGCAAATGGCATTATTTCATTTTATGGCTGAGCAGTATTCCACACACACACATATTTTTTTATCCATTCATCTGTCGATGGACATTTAGATTATTTCCATATCTTGGCTATTGTGAATAGTGTTGCTATGAATATAGGGGCATAAATATCTCTTTGAACTATATTTTGTCTGGATTATGCCCAGGAGTGGGATTGCTGGATCCATATAGCAACTCTATTTTTAGTTTTTTAAGGAACCTCCATTCTGTTCCCCATAGTGGCTGTACCAATTTACATTCCCTTTTCTCCACACTCTCGTCAGCATTTGTTATCTGTAGACTTTTAAATGATGGCCTTTCTGACTGGTATGAGGTGGTACCTCATTGTAGTCTTGACTTGCATCTCTTTAATGATTAAGGATGTCGAGCATCTTTTCATGTCCCTGTTAACCATCTGTTTTTCTTTGGAGAAATATTTCTTTAAATCTTCTGCCATTTTTTTCAACTGGGTTTTCTGTTGTTGTTGTTGTTGTTGTTATTGAATTGTATGAATTGTTCGTATATTTTGGAAATAAAGCCCTTGTTGGTTGTATCATTGAGTTTGCATACTTTCAGTCATAGTAGATAATACCAATTAATTTTTTAGCAAATTTCTTTTTACAATTTCTAAAGTGTTTTATTACGACAAGAGTGCTGCAAAGTTTTATTATATTATTATTTTGTATTTTGGAAATTAAGCCCTTGTTAGCTGTATCATTTGGGTTTGCATAGTTTCAATCCTATTAGATAATATCAATTAATTTTTAGCAAACACTCCCCTTTTTTAAAACTATTTTTAGTATTTTACTATGAAAAGATTGTTTCAAACCTTAGTACTGCATATTCAAGACATGATATTCCTATATGACTTTAGAATTCCATCAAAAAAGGATGAAAAAGTACTAATTATTTTAACTACACTCCATGCTAAATCTCAGATACATCACTGCACCCTTAATAGAAAATAAAGCTTATTTATTTAGCTTTTTATGACCCACCAGGTCTTTCAAATCCTGTATTATAAATAAAAAGTCCTTGTCATCTGATCTGATTGGCTGGATTCCCAATCTCTCTGTATTTTAATCATTTTCTATATTTCAGATGATGTCTATCACAATTTTGTCATGTTTTTGAGGGTCCTATATATACTTCTTTAGAAACATGTGAGCCATTTGACCCAGTGGCAATTTGAAGTTTGAAGATGCTCAAATCTTCAGTTATGAAGGGTTAAGGAAATACATGTTTTTTTTTAGAACTAGAGGCAGAGACGCTCCTTTACTCACTGATGGTTTTCTCACCATCTATAAAAGCCTCTTCTCTATCATTAAGTATAGCTTCTTCACACTACTGGTATTACAATACCAGATCATCATGTAATTTCCAACTTTCATGAATTTCACCCCATCCATTCCTTTTCCTATAAACCAGTGAAGAAAGGTTTGGTGCAACCATTATAGAAAACCTTTCCCAGATGCATTTTAAAAACTCATGAATAGTGGTGCTGTTGCCCATAGCATGGATGTCAACTTGACACCCAAGTAGAAATTCTTCCCATGACCACTTAAAGGCACCAAAGAGGGGTGCCCCACACAGCCACCTTGATGCTATTGGGTAGCCACCCCTCAAAGGATCTCTCTTCTTGTTATAGGTAGTCAACACCTGCTCTTTTGCTTCTTCTGTAGACATGGGGACTTGGAAGGAAGTGACCAAGGTAGGGAGGGCCCATGTCTCAGCTCATGGGCTGCCAACACATGCTTAGCAAATGAACCAAATGCCAAGTGAGTTCTTGCTCTGTGAGGGATCTTTATTGCTGGCTGCCTGTAGCTCTCAATGGAACAAAGTGGACATGAAGGGTTTGTTTTTCTTTCATTAAAAGAAATTGAGAGGCAGGCAATCTCAGGCTAGTATAACAGCTTGATTGTTATCAGCGATGGCAATCTGCTCCTTCATTCTTAGCTAAGAAATCCACCCTTCAACTAGGGCATTAGCCAGCAACTCTGCACTGCAGGCTGCAGTTAGAAGGAGAGTGGAAAGGGCAAAAAGTACGCTCCAGCTGCATTTAAGCCCTTTTAAAAGAGTTTTCCAGGAAGTTCCACTCAACAATTTCCACTTAAGTTCCTTTGGCCAGGATTTAAGCTAAGGCTATTCTCACTGTAAGTGAAAGTGAAGTCGCTCAGTCGTGTCCGCCTCTTTGCGACTCGTGGACTGTAGCCCACAGGCTCCTCTGTCCATGGGATTCTCCAGGCAAGAGTACTGGAGTGGGTTGCCATTTCCTTCTCCAGGGGATCTTCCCGACTCAGAGATTGAACTCGGGTCTCCCGCGTTGCAGGCAGACACGTTAACCTCTGAGCCACCAGGGAAGCCCTTCTTACTGTAAGAGAGGTGGGAAATGCCCTCTTTTTGTTGTGCACATCACATGGAATGAAACCAAGAATGGGGGAGAAAGGTTTGGACGGGAAAATCCTATCATATGGAGGGATGTCACAGGATCTAGGGCAAGAACTCACTGCGACTGCAACTATGGTCAATGATATTAGGGGTGGAGGCAGCATCTCTCTCTGCATCTCCTTTCCATGGAACACGTTCTCGCTTTGTTATCCTCTTCTACTGGCCTATCCCCTCTGCTGCCTTTGTGATTTCTGCTCCCTGTAACTCCAAAACGCATGGGATACTGCATATGGAACCTGCCCTATCCTCAACCGTAAACTTGAACTCAAATTCCTGTCACTACCAACCAAGTGTTGACTTTCATTTAAATTCTGGAGTAATATGGTTTCTTTGGTCCATGACTGGCCTTGGGGCAAATGTCCAGACCTGGTCCAAACACATGTTGGAGAAAAGGAAAGACAAGAACATGCAGAATGTGGGACAATCCTTTTTCAGTTGAGTAGGCTTCCCCAAATGCACTCTTGGGAAAGGCTAGTAATGACATGTTCTAGTTCCTGGGTACCTTTGATGGCAATGATAACTAAAGATTTTATAGTATTCTGTCTCAGACCTCACACAGTGGAGATACTAGCTTAAAGTTGCTAACAGAACATTTACCTAGAGTTCATTCTAGATTTTAAAATTGGTAGGGTTGGGAAGCTCATTTAGAAGTCTTGAGAAGTGTCTGCTTTGAGAGGGAGACAGGATTGTTGTTGGTTTTTTTGTTTGTTTTTTGTTTTTTTTTTTTAATTGAGAAGACCAGCCTTTCATTCTGAGAAGAGCCATTAAGGGGAGGCTTTTCAGTCTATACTCTTAAACACCACATTGCATTACAGATGCAAGGCCAGTAAATATGCCCCACTCTACAACCACTGCCATGGTTCATTGCACACTAACATGGAATGTTCCGTTCAGTGTTGTGGATCAGCTGTGCCTTTAGCAGGACCAGGGCTCTTGGGGAGATTATTTTTCTAAAAGCAACACTTTAGGACTTCCCTGATGGTCCAGTGGTTAAGAATCTGCCTGCTAATGCAGGGGACACAGGTTCAATCCTTGGTCTGGGAAGATTCCTCATGCCATGTTGAGCAGCATAACTCATGCACCACAACGACTGAACCCACACTCTCGAGTGCGTACGCTGCACTACTGAGCCTGCGCGTCCTAGAGCTCATGCTTTGCACGAAAAGAAATCGCCACAATGAGAAGCCCAAGCACCACAACTTGAGCTCCACCATAATAAGATAGCCTGCACACCTCAGTGAAGACCCAGCACAGACAAAAATAATAAATAATACTTTAAAAAGCAAAAGTTTAAAGAACTACGCAACAATGTCTTCACTCACATGTGTGTATTTTTTTTTGAATATATGCTATCGCGATCATGAGCCTACTATATTCAATAAGGAGGGAGGAACATGCCTAATATTCTTTTCAATCCACATTGGAGACGAAGAACTACAACCTGGAAGTGAAGGGGATTTGGTGTTATCTTTGGGAAGTGCCCTGGGGACCATGTGACTGACTACCAGGTCATAGGGCCCAATCTTGCCTGGGAATGGAGGGAGGGATCTAGTCTGTAAGAGCTGGAAATTCTCACTGTTAATCCCCTGGGAAGGAAATGAAATGGGCCTTGGATTGGGGAAAAGAGGCTCTCACAGTCTTTCCAGGGCCTGAAGTCCATTTAGAAGAACATGCTCAGAGGGGCTTCCCTTCTGTAGAGGTAAGTTGGTCCAGAACGCGGCAGTAGTTTCAATCTTGCCTGGGAATGGAGGGAGGGAATCTAGTCTGTAAGAGCTGGAAATTCTCACTGTTAATCCCCTGGGAAGGAAATGAAATGGGCCTTGGATTGGGGAAAAGAGGCTCTCACAGTCTTTCCAGGGCCTGAAGTCCATTTAGAAGAACATGCTCAGAGGGGCTTCCCTTCTGTAGAGGTAAGTTGGTCCAGAACGCGGCAGTAGTTTCAGAGTGAGAAGCAGAGATGGCCAGGGATGACCATGATGTCCATGACTGTTGATGGACCCTAGGAAGAGGTATATCTGATATCCAGTTTTAATTTATCCTTCACTTTTGTTGGCTTCACACATGTTGTTCCCCACTCCTGACACCTGCCCCTGCTCCCATCACCTCCCCACCCCATCCCCCAACACACATACCCTTACTGTGCTGACAGTTTTTTGGAAGAATCAATGAAAGTTTCTGCATTTCAGCTTGGGGCAAAGCAGTAAAGAATAATTCAGAGTAGCATGGGGAAAGAGCTATAGAATAGCAAAAACTGACCTGGGAGGAAACTCTAGTAAGAGGTGGCAATCCATAACTAATATTAACTAACTACCTTTAAAAGATAATTGACTGTTAAAGAAAAACATGCATTGTGAGGTACGATATAGGATTTGAATGTATGATAAGAGCAGCACAAAAGCTGGGGTGAGGAGAAAAGGAAGCGTATTTGTAAGGTTCTTACACTATGCGTGTAGTTCAGTTCAGTCCAGTTCAGTCGCTCAGTCGTGTCTGACTCTTTGCGACCCCATGAACTGCAGCTCGCTAGGCCTCCCTGTCCATCACCAACTCCCAGAGTTCACTCAGATTCATGTCCACAGAGTCAGTGATGCCATCTGCATGTATGCTATAAACTCTAAATTAACTATAGGTAGACCTTGCAGACACTGCAGGTTTATCTCCAGGCCACCACAATAAAGCAAATATCACAGTAACATGAGTCACATGATCTCTTTTTTTGTTGTTTCCCAGTACATATAAACATTATATTTATATTATATTGCAGTCCATTAAGAGTGCAATAACCTTATGTCTAAAAAAATGCATATATTTTCATTTTAAAAGTACTTTATTGCTAAAAATGCTAGCCATCACCTGAGCCTTCAGTCAGTTGTACTAGTAACATCAAAGATTACTGATCACAGATCACCATCACAAATATAACAACAATGGAAAAGTTCGAGATGTGGTGAAACTTACCAAAATGTGACACAGGGACACAAAATGAGAAAAAGCTGTCAAAAAAATGGTGCTAATAGACTTGCTTGACACAGGGTTATGATAAACTTTCAATTTGTAAAACTACATCTGTGAAGTGCAGTAAAGCAAAGTGCAACAAAATGAGGTATGCAGGTATGCCTATCCTGATATAATATAGCTAATAAACCAGAAAATGAGATAAAAGAAATCATAAAACATAATTAATTCAAATGCAGGTAGAAAAAGAAGAACAAAGAATAACTGAGATAAATAAAAAAAAATTGATAGTAGATTTAAATCCAACCATATAAATAAAAAGGCTAAATTTAGAAATAGTTTACAAATTCCAATTAAAAGGCAAAGATGATCATACTTGATTTTTAAAAAATCAGTTCTTTATAAGAGACTCACTTGAAGTTTCTTCCCTGGTGGTCCAGCGGTTAGGACTCTGTTTTCACTGAGGGCCCAGGTTCAATCCCTGGTCAGGAAATTAATATCTTGCAAGCAAGACATGCAGAGTGTGGAAGAAAAGAAAGAAAAGAAGCTCACTTTAAATATGAAGACACAATGTATTAAAAATAAAAGGACAAAAAAAATACACTATGCTAACACTAATCAAAAGAAAGTTGGGGTGGCTACATTAATATCAAAGTACATTTCAAAGCAAAAAGTATTACTAGGAAGAAAGAACATGATTTTATACTGATAAAACAGGCAACTTATCAAGAGGACAAAACAAATCTAAATACTTATGCACTTAATCACAAAGTAACAAAATATTTAAAGTAAAAATAAAATGTCAAGGAGAAATAGATACATGCATAATAATGGTCAAAGTTTCAGCACTCCTCTCTCAATAACTGCTAGGACAGAAAATCAATAAGGGTATAGAAGACTTGAAGAGCACTATTAACTATCTTATTGACATTTATGGAACATTCTTCCCAATAACAGAAGAATATATATATAATTTTCAAGGGTACATGGAACATTCACTATGACTGACTACATTCCAGACCACAAAACAAGTCTCAATACATTTAAAAGAATTCAGTTCACACAACTATGTCCTCATATTAAAACTGAGTTCAGTTATAAATCAATAACAGAAAATATATAGAAATTTTTTGGAAGTTAAATAGCATACTTTAAATAAACCATAGTGTAAAGAAGGAAAAAGGAATTTAGGAAGTCTTTTGACTTGACCTGACTATAAGTGAAGCAGGCGTCATATCAAAATTATGGAATGTCGATAAAACAGTACTTAGAGGGAAATTTATAACACTAAGCTCCTACATTAAAAAGAATGTTCTCAAATCGATGGCCATGGCTTCCACCTTAAGAAGCTAGAAAACAAAAAATAAATGAAACCCAAACAGAACATAAGAAAGGAAACGATAAAAGTCAGAGTGGAAACTCTTGAAATAGAAAACAGAAAGAGAACATCAATGAACTCAAAAGATAGTTCTTTTAGAAGATTACAAAATTAATAAATCTCTAGCCAGACTGACAAGGGAAAAAAGAGAGAGAAAAGACACAGGTTCACTAGATATTAGGAAAACTCAAATTTAAACTATAATGAGATATCTCTGCACATCTATTAGAAGGTCTAAAAATAATAACCATACCAAGTATCAGAAAAGACATGGAACAATTGGAACCCGCATATGCTGCTGACAAGACTGCAAAATAGTAGCATTACTTTGAAAACAGTTGGTGATTTCTTAAAAGTTTAAACACTCGTCTACCATGTAACGTGATCATTCCATTCTCAGGTACCAAGTAGAATTAAAAGCATATGTCCATTCAAAGACATGTATAAATGTTCATGGCACCTTATCTGTGATAGCTCTAAACTGGAAACAACCCAAATGTCCACCAACAAGTGAATGAATAGAACATGGCTGTGGAGTCATAACAGTAGAATACACTCAACAATAAAAAGGAATGAAATATTATACATGTAAGAATATAAATAAATCTCATAGTTCCCTGGTGGCTCAGAGATTAAAGCGTCTGTCTCCGATGCAGGAGACCTGGATTCAATCCCTGGGTCGGGAAGATCCCTTGGAGAAGGAAACAGCAACCCACTCCAGTATTCTTGCCTGGAGAATCCCATAGACTGAGGAGCTTGGTGGGCTACAGTCCACGGGGTCGCAAAGAGATGGACACGACTGAGAGACTTCACATACATAGTAACTATACTGAATAAAATAATCCAGACAACAACAGGACTTCCTGGTGGCTCAGATGGTAAAGAATCTCCTTGCAGTGCAAGAGATCTGGGTTTGATCCCTGGATCAGAAAGATCCCTTGGAGAAGGGAATGCCAACCCACTCCAGTATTTTTATTTGGAGAATTCCATGGACAGAGGAGCCTGATGGGCTACAGTGAGTAGCCATGGAGCTGCAAAGAGCCAGACACAACTGAGTGACCACACTTTCACTTTTTCAGACAAAAACAGCAAAAAGAATACCTATGATGTTATTTTATTACTCTAAAATTCTAAGAATTATAGTGACAGAAATCAGATCAGTGGTTGCCTGGGAATGGGAGGTAAGTGAGGAGGGACAGAAAAGGGGGTTATAGAGGAGAAAAAGGATACTTTGTGGGGTGATGTATGTGTTCATTTTCTGGACTATGCTTATGATTTCACAAGAGTCTACTTAGGTTAAAACATAAAATTTTAAACTAAAAACATGTTTATTTTATTTTAGCTATAACTCAGTAAAGATGCTAAATGCTTGAAACTATCAGAAAAGAGCAAATTGATTTGAAGAATCAAAGACCTAAAAATAAAAATAGGAATCAATGAACAAAAGACAGAACTGAAGATAGTCTCTGAAATGCAGCAGAAATAGTAGGTGGAAGAACCAAATAAAAGGAATATATTAAAGAAAATTTAGATGAAATGCATATCAGCCTAGAAAGCATAACTTATCAAGAAGAAATAGAAACCGAGAATAGTCCTAAAATCACTAAAGAAATTTGAAAAATAGTTAAAAGACTTCCTATAAAGAAAATTCCAGGTCCAGAGGTTTCATCAGTGAGTTTCTACCAAACAATCAAGGGAACAAATAATTCCAAACTTTCATAAACATTCCAAAGTATCAAAAAAAACCCCCCAAAACAGAGTAGTTTCTAGAATAGTTAGAAGACTTCCTATAAAGAAAACTCCAGGTCCAGAGATTTTATCAGTGAGTTCTACCAAATATTCAAG
>SJYC01027017.1:0-39138 GCA_006408675.1 Madoqua kirkii
TATATAATTTTCAAGGGTACATGGAACATTCACTATGACTGACTACATTCCAGAACACAAAACAAGTCTCAATACATTTAAAAGAATTCAGTTCACACAACTATGTCCTCATATTAAAACTGAGTTCAGTTATAAATCAATAACAGAAAATATATAGAAATTTTTTGGAAGTTAAATAGCATACTTTAAATAAACCATAGTGTAAAGAAGGAAAAAGGAATTTAGGAAGTCTTTTGACTTGACCTGACTATAAGTGAAGCAGGCGTCATATCAAAATTATGGAATGTCGATAAAACAGTACTTAGAGGGAAATTTATAACACTAAGCTCCTACATTAAAAAGAATGTTCTCAAATCGATGGCCATGGCTTCCACCTTAAGAAGCTAGAAAACAAAAAATAAACGAAACCCAAACAGAACATAAGAAAGGAAACGATAAAAGTCAGAGTGGAAACTCTTGAAATAGAAAACAGAAAGAGAACATCAATGAACTCAAAAGATAGTTCTTTTAGAAGATTACAAAATTAATAAATCTCTAGCCAGACTGACAAGGGAAAAAAGAGAGAGAAAAGACACAGGTTCACTAGATATTAGGAAAACTCAAATTTAAACTATAATGAGATATCTCTGCACATCTATTAGAAGGTCTAAAAATAATAACCATACCAAGTATCAGAAAAGACATGGAACAATTGGAACCCGCATATGCTGCTGACAAGACTGCAAAATAGTAGCATTACTTTGAAAACAGTTGGTGATTTCTTAAAAGTTTAAACACTCGTCTACCATGTAACGTGATCATTCCATTCTCAGGTACCAAGTAGAATTAAAAGCATATGTCCATTCAAAGACATGTATAAATGTTCATGGCACCTTATCTGTGATAGCTCTAAACTGGAAACAACCCAAATGTCCACCAACAAGTGAATGAATAGAACATGGCTGTGGAGTCATAACAGTAGAATACACTCAACAATAAAAAGGAATGAAATATTGATACATGTAAGAATATAAATAAATCTCATAGTTCCCTGGTGGCTCAGAGATTAAAGCGTCTGTCTCCGATGCAGGAGACCTGGATTCAATCCCTGGGTCGGGAAGATCCCTTGGAGAAGGAAACAGCAACCCACTCCAGTATTCTTGCCTGGAGAATCCCATAGACTGAGGAGCTTGGTGGGCTACAGTCCACGGGGTCGCAAAGAGATGGACACGACTGAGAGACTTCACATACATAGTAACTATACTGAATAAAATAATCCAGACAACAACAGGACTTCCTGGTGGCTCAGATGGTAAAGAATCTCCTTGCAGTGCAAGAGATCTGGGTTTGATCCCTGGATCAGAAAGATCCCTTGGAGAAGGGAATGCCAACCCACTCCAGTATTTTTATTTGGAGAATTCCATGGACAGAGGAGCCTGATGGGCTACAGTGAGTAGCCATGGAGCTGCAAAGAGCCAGACACAACTGAGTGACCACACTTTCACTTTTTCAGACAAAAACAGCAAAAAGAATACCTATGATGTTATTTTATTACTCTAAAATTCTAAGAATTATAGTGACAGAAATCAGATCAGTGGTTGCCTGGGAATGGGAGGTAAGTGAGGAGGGACAGAAAAGGGGGTTATAGAGGAGAAAAAGGATACTTTGTGGGGTGATGTATGTGTTCATTTTCTGGACTATGCTTATGATTTCACAAGAGTCTACTTAGGTTAAAACATAAAATTTTAAACTAAAAACATGTTTATTTTATTTTAGCTATAACTCAGTAAAGATGCTAAATGCTTGAAACTATCAGAAAAGAGCAAATTGATTTGAAGAATCAAAGACCTAAAAATAAAAATAGGAATCAATGAACAAAAGACAGAACTGAAGATAGTCTCTGAAATGCAGCAGAAATAGTAGGTGGAAGAACCAAATAAAAGGAATATATTAAAGAAAATTTAGATGAAATGCATATCAGCCTAGAAAGCATAACTTATCAAGAAGAAATAGAAACCGAGAATAGTCCTAAAATCACTAAAGAAATTTGAAAAATAGTTAAAAGACTTCCTATAAAGAAAATTCCAGGTCCAGAGGTTTCATCAGTGAGTTTCTACCAAACAATCAAGGGAACAAATAATTCCAAACTTTCATAAACATTCCAAAGTATCAAAAAAAACCCCCCAAAACAGAGTAGTTTCTAGAATAGTTAGAAGACTTCCTATAAAGAAAACTCCAGGTCCAGAGATTTTATCAGTGAGTTCTACCAAATATTCAAGGGAAAAAATAATTCCAATCTTTCATAAACATTCCAAAGTGTCAAAAAAAGAGCAGTTTCTACATGCTTTATGAAGTTAGCATAATCACACACCAGAACTTGACAAAGGCCACATAATAAAGGCAAATTACAGATCATTTTCACTCGTGAACCACAGGTGCAAAAATCTTCAAGTGTTAGCAAGTGGCATCCAGCAATGTGTATAAGTGATAACGTATTTGGCCAAGTTGGATTAATTCCAGGAATTCAAGGTTGGTTTAACGTTTGAAAAAAATTTTTCATGTTATTCATAACAGTAACATAAGAAGGACCTGATTAGCTAGGAAAATCCATTTTTGTTCTACTGTTTCTTCTTCCAGCTGTCATATAGACACACAGCTCTGGCTCCAGCAGCTATCTTGAATCATGAGGTGACCTCCTGAGGATTGCAAAGCAGAAAGGTAGGAGCCTGAATCGCTAACGGCACCAAGGAGCCACTGTACCAGCCTTGGACTATTGACCTTCTGGCTTTCACTATGTGGAAGTGAAATAGAGTCCTATCTTGTTTAAACTACTGTCATACTTTAAAAAAGATTTTTTAAAAATTACATTAGCAGAAGAAAAGCCTAATGAATTCTGACACTTGAGCAGATTAGTGGAGGCGAGAGGTGTCAGAAAAGGTTTCATAGAGCACATGCTATTTGAGTTGGGACTTGAAAAAGGAGTAAATTCTTACCAGATAGAAAGGATTAGAAAGGATAAAGACATTCCAGACACAATAATATTGGTTGGAAAGGTGTAGGACGTGAAAAAGCATGCCTTGCTCAGAAAAATATTAAGATGTATGTTATGTGTATTTCTTGAATATTCTGTTGGGACTTAGACTTGGGCTGGGACTAGGGCTGAACTGAGCTAGAGGAGAGGAGGGTCAATTTGTAACTCCAGGCATGCAAACCAGCACCTCTGGGGGAAGGCAGTGACCTTTGGTAAAGACTGTGTGAGTAAACAGATATTAGCCAGTCAGGACACAGCTCATTGAGGGGCAGTGAGTCCTTGACTTGCAAGAAGGTGATTTGAGCTCAAGCCTTTGCCTCTAGAGCTGAGACCATGCTTCAGACAAAAGTGACCACAGAAATCCTTTCCCTGGTGGCTCTGCACAGGTGATCATGTCTGTGATCATGAGGGATGGAGGGATCATGCATGTCTAAGCCCTTCAGACCACTTGGTTGAAGTCCCCAGGGATGAAATTCCTCAGAAAGGAAGTTTCTAAAGAAGAACAGAGAAAGGCTGTTTATCTGTGAGTGTTTTTTAAGTGATCAGTTGCCTAAAAATTTCCCCTTAAGAATCAGGATGCTTTAGAGGAAATAGCATAATGCCATCCACATTCCAAGTTTCCTGGGAGAGTCATGGCATAATTATTGATATGCCCCTTTCTTCTCAAAGGTATGCTGCTTTGGTTAAAAAATTACCCAGTTACAATCACCTTAATCACGACTATAAAAACTTTAAAAAGGAATTGTTACATTTGCTGTTGCTTTCTACTATTTGGAGAAAAAGCAAATCACTATCATTCCTTTACCTCCAAAAGAAATTTGAATCATAGAGAAACTTTGTCAGGTCGGGAATGGATTACTTGATCCTAGTGTTTCAGAAAGAGACACACAGAAGGAAGAAAATACCTCTGTGGCATAATAAGACCAGTTTAAAAAATAAGGTTGACGTTATAATCACAGAAAAAAATATGTGTTTCTCAGATGAGATTAGACTGTGTGGTCTTGGGAAGAAAACTGAAACTTGGAATAGGAAGATGTGATTACTTCTGATAATTCAAGAGAAAATGAGCCCCAGCTTTCCCTGGTGTAAAGAGACTGAATTATATTTTAATATTCCCTTTCTCTTCTTCTCCCCCTCCACCAAGACAACCAGAGGAAGGGAGCCCAGCAGAAACCTGGGCAGTGGAGACCTCCCTCTGACTCTCCCACCAGCAGTAGCTAGTTTCAGGTGTCTGGGTTTTGTAAGGCACAAGCTGGAATAGGGATTATTATGACATTTTCCTGAAGGAGGTACTAAAACTCAAAAGAGGACTCCCTCAAGTTATAGAGTTCATAAATGGCAGAACTGGGGCTTGAGCTTAGGAGATTCCTCAGTGAAAAAATAGGATGGCTAAAAAGATTCCATATTCCAGAGAGAAAACAACTATGAGCTGAGAAATGGCAGAAAGAACTGTGGTTTGGGACCTGAAGATAGAGGAGGCTTGGGGTACAGGATATGATCTCCGTCATCCAATCCCTGATTAGCTGTCCCATGGGAAAGAAATCATCTCATATAGGTTGGAGCCAGAGAGCAAAGCAAGGGCTAATGAGGGGAAGATAAAAGGAGGCCGATGCCAATTCAACATAAAGAGAAGGAAACTAATACCTCTTGAATATTTATCTATGCCAGGCATTTTACATGTGTATTCCTATTTAATTCTTGCACAGAGGAAAAACAAACCTATGAAGTAGATACTATCTTCATTTTAAAAACAGTTGTCAGGAGACTTCCAAGTTAGGGTAATGGTAGTTTGCTCTGTATTAGCTTACCAAGAGTAATTATAAACTCTGCACAAAATAGAAAAAATGAATTGTTTGAAGGTACAGGAAAATGACCCCAAATCAGGCAAAAACTAGAGGGGTTTTAACTCTGAAAGGAAGGGAATCACACAAGGTGATGTCTGTAAGGTCGGACCCCGGGGGCCATGATGGGCCGCCCCTCCTCTCCCTCCCGCCGGCGAGAAGGTCCCCAATGACAGCACACTTCTCCGGTTGCCATGACTAGCCGCCCGTCCTCTCCCCAACCGGCCGGGGGAGTCCCTAACAGAGGGACATCCTGGGGACCAATGACAGCACACTTCGCCGCCAAAGCCACCCAGCCCCAGCCGCATAGAAAGACCTATCAGCCCGCGCCGCCGCGAACAGGCAACCTCTCCAAACCCCTTCCACTAACCTGGCCATCCCCCGCAGCGTGCAGATATAAACAAGCTTCTAGCGCGGTCCGGCGCGCGGACTTCCTGGACTTGCCTCCTTCGGGTCTGGGAACCCCACCTGGGAGCGCCTCCTCAGTAAAGTCTGTTAAATACTCTTTTGGGGTCCTGGGCATCTTTACCTAACAATGTCCGCTTATCCAGCTTTTCTTGAGAGGGCAGTTCCAGTTTGCATGGTGTGCTAGGGCACTTCAGAGAGAACTCAAGCAGAAAGCTGCAGTCATACAGGCTTGAGGGGGTGAAGGATGAATATTGGACCTGCCAGAGCATTTGGAAATTGAAGGGGAAAGCCCAGAAAGGAGCCTTAGCCAGAAGAGCCCCACTCCAGTCCTTGGCTGACAACTTAATCCTGAAACAGTGGATGAGACTCCAAGGAGCCCATATGCAAAACGATAGCTGGAAATCTGAGGTAAATTTTGTTTCTTTTTAAAAAAAGCTATGCAATCCTAACAAATGGTATAGTTGGTTTTGGGGGGGATGTTTGTTGTTGTTGTTGTTGTTGTTGTTGTATCCATTAGATGTATGCTTGTCAGAATGTTTAGTCAAGTTTAAATAGTTTTATCAGAGAAGGCAATGGCACCCCACTCCAGTACTCTTGCCTGGAAAATCTCATGGACGGAGGAGCCTGTTAGGCTGCAGCCCACGGGGTTGCGAAGAGTTGGATGTGACTGAACGACTTCCCTTTCACTTTTCACTTTCATGCACTGGAGAAGGAAATGGCAACCCACTCCAGTGTTCTTGCCTGGAGAATCCCAGGGATGCGGGAGCCTGGTGGGCTGCCATCTATGGAGTCACACAGAGTTGGACACGATTTTATAGCTGTCATTTTGTATGTTTTACTTAAAGAAAACTCGGTTCTGGTATAACTGAGAGAAAATCAATTATACAGTTGGAAATTAATTTCTGCTCAATAAAGTATAAAGAGCAGCATGCACAACACATGCACACGCACACAATTAGACATGTGAAGAGACAGAAAAATATAACCCAGTGAAGAGAATCAGTTGACAAAAGCAAAGTGACAAATGAACCAACATTAGCAGAAGGAAACACCAAAACAACTGTGAAAAATCTGATAATAAATCCTTAAGGGAAGGTGTATTTAATGTGTGAAGAGATGGGGAATTTGAGAAGAAATATGAATATTATTTAAAAGTCTAGAACTGAAAAATGTAATATTAAAATTTTAAAAATTCATTAGAAAATATCATAGTAGATAGGATAAAGAAGAGAACAGGATCAGTCAATTGGAAGACAGTTTAATAGAAATCATTTGAACTGAAGCACAGAGTGGGGGAAAAGGTTGAAAAACAATTAACAGAGCCTCAGTGATTTGTGAGACAGCATCAAGTAGCTGAACAAATGAGCAAGTCCAGCCCTAGAAGGAGAAGGGAGAACAGGGCAAAAATAATATTTGGAAAAATCTTGGTCAAGTATCTTCCAAAGTTGACCCTCCACCCAAAAAGAAAGAAAGAAGTCCACAGATTCAGAAAGTTCAGCACACCTTTAGTAAGACAAATACAAAGAAATTTACATCAAAGTTAAATTCACCCTAAACACAAATAAACAGAAAATCTTAAAAGCAACCAGAGGTAGCTGATTTCTCATCAGAAATAATTGAGGCCAGAAGACATCATTAAAAGTCTTTAAAAAAAAGAGAGAGAGAGAGCAAAAAACACCTGTCAACCTAAACTTCTATATCAAGGGAAAATATCTTATGAAAATGACGATAAAATAAAGATAATTTCAGATAAATGAAAAACGAGATATTATGTCTTCAGGACACTCAACTACAAGAAATTATAAAGAAAGTTCTTCAAGCTGAAGAGATATAAGACTATAGGGAAATGCAGATTTAAAGAAAGGAATAAAGGACACTGGTAACTGTGTGAAAAAATATAAAGGAAAAATTTCTTCCTTTTCTTAAACATTTAAAAAGTGAATTGCTGGCACTATAACTTCTGCTCAGATGGAGTAACAGGAGATGGACTTTAACCTCCCACTTGAAACATATTTTTAAAACTGAACAAAATATATGAAACAATGGCTCTCCAGATATTGCACATCAGAGAAATGAAGGACAGTGATCCCTAAGTGACAAGAAACAAATAGAGCCTTATTATTAACCCAGTTTACTGCCTGGAGGATGTTTTCAGGCAATGATGTAGGAAGGCAGGACCCTGGCAAAGCCTTACCCTATTTCGAGTTGAGAAGTCTAAATTTGAGGGCCAAAAAACTCAAGGCATCTAGAATTCTCAATGTAGTATTTTGAGAGAACTTTCAGAAGAGTGCTTCAAAGTCACATAAGGATGGAAACAGAGCTTGTTGCAAATAGCTAGAATGAAAACTTTTACAAGTTACAAGACACTGGTTGAAATAATAACTGATGGAGGTCTTACCTTAGAGGTGGGAAAAATTAACCCTAAGCTAAATACTACTCTGGTCCTACCTAACCGAGCTTAAAATCAAGCGCCAAAAGTATTAAAGCTATTGTCAAGTAACTTAACCACATTCTAAAACAAAACTCCAGAATACCTTTAGGAATACAAAAATATTCAGCACCCAAATGTAAGGTAGATGTAACATTCACACTATCCAGCATCCGTTAAAAAATAACCAGGCACACAAAGGTCCAGGAAAATAAAACCCATGAGGAGAACATGATGATATTATGTTGGAAATTAACAACAGAAAGATATTTATTAATAGAAAATTCCCAAATATTTGGAAACTATGTAACATAGTTCTAAATAACCCTTCTGTCATAAAAATAATCAAAATGTAAATTAGGAAGTATTTTGGCCTGAATTAAAATGAAAACCCAATATTTTGAAATATGTAGAATGTAACTGAAGTAGTACTTATAGGTAAATTTATATTAGAAAAGAAGAAAGGTATCAAATCAATGAGATCAGCTTTAACTCTAAGAAACTAGAAAAAAAAAGAGCAAATCAAACTCATAGTAAGCAGAGAAAAAGAAATATATATGAGAATAGGAACTAATAAAATAGAAAAAAACAGAGAAAATAAATGAAGCCAAGAGCAAGTTCTTTGAAAACAACACAGATTATTAAACATCTATGCAGGCTAATTAAGAAAAAATAAAAGGTGGGCTTCCCTGGTAGCTCAGACAGTAAAAAATCTGCCTGCAATGAAGGAGACCTGGGTTTGATCCCTGGGTTAGGAAGATCCTCTGGAGAAGGGAACAGCTACCCACTCCAGTATTCTTGCTTGGAGTATTCCATGGACAGAGGAGCCTAGTAGGCTACAGTCCTGGGGCTGCAAAGAGTCAGGCATGACCGATCAACTTTCACTACTAGACTAAAAAAAAGATGGAGAGGAGACACAAATTACCAACATCAGTGATTACAGAGGTGACATCACTACAGAGTCTACAGATTTAAAAAGTGATGCTTGGAGTATTCCATGGACAGAGGAGCCTAGTAGGCTACAGTCCTGGGGCTGCAAAGAGTCAGGCATGACCGATCAACTTTCACTACTAGACTAAAAAAAAGATGGAGAGGAGACACAAATTACCAACATCAGTGATTACAGAGGTGACATCACTACAGAGTCTACAGATTTAAAAAGTGTAGTAGATGAATATTAAAAACAACTCAATATCAACAAATCCTCAATGTTAGATGAAAATGGACAAATTTCTTTAAATGCTCAGTTAACCAAATCTCACTTAAGAATAAGTTGATAGTGTGAATAGTGTTGCGTTTATTAAAGAAATTGAATTTACAGCTGAAACCTTTCCACAAAGAAAACTCCAGGTCCACATATGTGAAATAGACTGTCGGTTTAATACATGAGACAGGGTGGGTGCTCAGGGCCGGTGCACTGGGATGACTCTGAGGGATGGGATGGGGAGGGAGGCAGGAGCAGGGTTCAGGATGGGAGACACATGCACAACTATGGCTGACTCATGTCAATGTATGGCAAAAACCACTACAATATTGTAAAGTAATTAACCTCCAATTAAAACAAATACATTAATCAAAAAAAAAAAAAAGCCAGGTCCAGATAATTTCACTGGCTAATCATAGCAAACATTTCAGGAAGAAATACCAATTCTGTTTGAACTCTTCCAGAAAGGTGAAAGAATAGGGAGAAAGACTTCCCAACTCATTCTTTAATGCCAATTTTATTCTGATATCAAAACCATTCAAATATTAAGGAAAGAATTCTAGAGGTCAATTTCTATCAAGAACATAAATGCAAAAATTCTTTTTTATTAATACCTTTTAAAAATATTTATGTATTTTTTTGGCTGCATTGGGTCTTTCGTGGCACTGGGAATCTTCACTGGGTCATGCGGGATCTTTCACTGAAGTGAGTAGGCTCTCCAGTTGTGGCAAAAGGGTTGGAGAGTGCATGGGCTCAGTTGCCCTGTGGCATGTGGGATATTAGTTCCCTGGCTAGGGTTGGAACCCCTGTCCCCTGCATTCTAAGGCAGATTCCTAACCACTGGACCACCAGGGAAATCTCCAAATGCAAAAATTCTTTATAAAATTTTAGCAAGTCAGATACAACAATATATACTATTACTAATAAATTATGACCACATGAGCTTTAATCCCTGGAATAATAATTTAGTTTAGTCACACAGAGTCGGACACGACTGAAGTGACTTAGCAGCAGCAGCAGGTGGCATAAGGGGCATGGGTTTGAGCCTGGGTGGGGAAGATCCCTGGCGGAAGGCATGGCAACACACTCTAGTATTCTTGTCTGGAGCATTCCACTGACAGAGGAGCCTGGCAGGCTGCAGTCCATAGGCTGTCTCTTATACACATCTAATCCCTGGAATAATAATTTAGTTTGACATTATCAAATCAATAGATATAATTCACCATAATAACAGACTAAAAACCTTAAGATTCCCTCATTAGATGCAGAAAATGATTTTTATAAAATTTAACACCCATTCCTAATAAAAGCTCTTACAAACTAAGAATAAAAAAGAATTTCCTCACATACAACTCAATATAATAAACTAAACAACCCAATCAAAAAATGAGCAGAAGATCTTTCTCCAAAGAAAGTATACAGATGGTCA
The DNA here is from genome assembly GCA_006408675.1 of Madoqua kirkii. Classification (NCBI taxonomy): domain Eukaryota; kingdom Metazoa; phylum Chordata; class Mammalia; order Artiodactyla; family Bovidae; genus Madoqua; species Madoqua kirkii. Next base: position 10,321 of record SJYC01027017.1, read on the forward strand.
GTAAACACATGAGAAGATGTTCAACATTGTTAATTATTAGAAAAATACAAATCAAAATTACAATAAGATATCACTTCATACCAGTCAAAATGGCCATCATCAAAAAGTCTACAAATAACAAATGCTGGAAAGTGTGTGGAGAAAGGGAATTCTCCTTCACTGTTGGTGGGAATGTAAATTGGTGCAGCCAAATGGAGAACAGTATGGAGGTTCCTTGGAAAGCTAAAAACAGAACTAACATATGATCCAACAATCCTACTCCTGGGCATATATCCAGAAAAGATGAAAACTCTAGGTTGAAAAGATACATGCACCCCAGTGTTTATAGCAGCACTATTTACAATAGTTAAGACATGGAAGCAACCTGAATCCATCAACAGAGAAGAGATCAAGAAGATGTGGTATATATAAACAATGGAATATTACTCAGCCATCAAAAAGAATAAAATGAAAAGAAAGAATGGAACAACTCCATTTGCAGTAACGTGATGGACCTAGAGATTATCATACTAAGTGAAGTCAGATGAAGACAAATATCATATGATATCACTTTTCGTGAATCCTAAAAAAATGATACAAATGAAGTAGTTTACAAAAAGAAACTCACAGACGGAAAACTTATGGCTACCAAACAGAAAGGGCAGGATAGGGATAAATTAGGAGTTTGGGATTAACAGATACATACACTACTGCAGGAGATGCAGGTTCTACGCCTGGGTCAGGAAGATCCCCTGGAGTGGGAAATGACAGCCTACTCCAGTATTCTTGCCTGTGAAATTCCACGGACAGAGAAGCCTCGAGGGCTGTAGTCCATGGTTGCAAACAGTTGAACATGACTTAGCAACTGAGCACACACACATACATACTGCTATATATAAAATAAACAGCAAGGAGCTACTGTAATAATACAGGAAGGTATAATCAAGATCTTGCAATAACCTATACTGGGAAAGAATCTGAGAAAAAGAATATACATGTGTATATGTATACACACTCATATGTATGTACATCTGAATCACTTTGCTGTATACCTGAAATGAACACATTTCAAATCAACTATACTTTAATAAAAAAAAAATTTGTTAAAGGAAACTTTCTCAACCTGATAAAGGCCACATAAGAATATCTACCAGTTAACATCATAATTATGGTGAAAGACTGAACATTTTTTTCCTAACATCATGAAAAAGAAAAAATGTTCACTCTCACTATCTCTGGTCAATATTATAGAAGTACTAACTAGTGCAGTTAGGCAATAAAAATATAAAAAAAGCATCCAGAATAGAAAGAAAGAAATAAAACTGTCTTCATTCACAGATGTCTATGTACAAAATCCTATGGAATGTAAAAACCTAGACCTAGTAAGTGAGCTGAGCAGGATTGTAAGATACAAATATCAATACATTTTAATATATCAGAAGCACAAAATTAGAAATAAAAGTTAAAAATAATAGTGCTTACATTACATCAAAAATAATAAAGATAAATCTGATAACTGATTTAAAATCGTAATACTTGAAAGCTACAGAACATTGTTGAGAAAAATTAAAGACATAAACAAATGGAAAGATACACCATGTTCATGTACTGGAAAAATCTATACTAAGATTTTGAAAGGAAAGTGAAAGTCACTGAGTTGTGCCCGACTCTTTGCAACCTCAGTGTCTATATAGTCCATGGAATTCTCCAGGCCAGAATACTGGAGTGGTTAGCCTTTCCCTTCTCCAAGGGATCTTCCCAACCCAGGGATCAAATCCAAGTCTCCTGCATGGCGATTCCTTACCAGCTGAGCCACAAGGGGAACCCAAGAATACTAAGGTGGCTAGCCTATCCCTTCTCCAGTGGATCTTTCTGACTCAGGAATCAAATCGGGGTCTCCTGCATTGCAGGTGGATTCTTTACCAACTGAGCTAATCTCCCCAAATGAATCTACAGATTCAAGTGAATCCTTATGAAAAGTCTAGCATGATGTTTTTGTAGAAATTGACAAACAGATTCTATAATTCATACAAAGTACTAAGAACCTAGAATAGCCAAAAAAACTGAAAATGAACTGCATGGAAGGACTCCCTCCTGGTTTCTGGTGATAGCTGGCAATCTTTGGTATGCTTGACCTGTAGATGCATTACTTCAATCTCTGCCTCCATCTTGACGTGGCCTTCTCCCTGTGTGTCTGTGCCCAAGTTTCCCTTCTTATAAACACACTCACCAAGATGGATTAAGACCCACCTTAATGACCTCATCTTAACTTGATTACATCCGTAAAAACCTTGCTTCTAAATAAGGTCACATTCACAGACACCAGGAGTTAGGGCTTCTATATTTCTTCTGAGGAGGAACAATTCAATCTGTAACATGTGAGTATTAATGTTTGTCAAAGTGATTAAATGAGAGAAAAATCTATGATCTTGGTTTGGTGTTGAGTTCTTAGTTATAACACTGGAAGCATGATCCATGAAATAAAAGAGTGAATTGGATTTTATTAAAATTTAAAATTTCAGTTCATGAAAGATACTGTATAGAGAATGAAAAAGCCACAGATGAGGACAAAATATATGATAAGCAGATATCTGAGAAAGAACTAGTGTCCAAAGTATACAAAGAACTCTTAAAGGATTCTAATAACACAGACAGCTCAGTTCAAAATGGGTAAAAGATCTGAAGAGACACCTCATGGAGAAGATAATATAGATGGTAAACAAACAGGAGAAGATACTCAGCATCCTACGTCACTAGGAATTCCAAATTGAAAGAAAAATAATATACCAATACACACTTATTAGAACAGCTAAAATAAAAAATCTGATAATATCAATTTTTAATGAGGATATTGAACAACAGGAATTCTCATTAATTTATGATGAGAAGACAAAAAGGTACAACAAATTTGGAGTCTTACAAAGCTAGACGGATGTAATCTTACCATATGATCCAGCAACTGTGGTCCTAAGTATTTACCCTATTGATTGGAAAACATAGCCACACTAAAACTTGCACACAAATGTTTATAGCGATTTTATTTATAATTGCCAAATCTGGGAGCAACCAAGATGTCCTTTAATAGGTAAGTGGATAAGTAAATGGTGCATCCATAACAATGGAATATTATTCAGTGGCAGAAAGAAGTGATTTTTTAGACCTTGAAAAGATATGAATGAAACTTCAGTGCATATTGCTAAGGGAGAGAAACCAGTCTGAAAAGACGACATACTATATGATTCCAGTTACATAACATTCTGCAAAAAGTAAAAACCAGAGCAAGGGTAAAAAGATCAGTGGTTGCTAGGGGTTTGGAAAGAGGGTTGAATGGATGAAGCACAGAAGAGATTTTAGGGCACTGAAACTTTTCTGTATGATATTGCAATGGTCGATACATGACACATTGCATTTATCAAAACCCATAGAACTTTGCAGCACAAAAAGTGAAAATTAACTGGGCATACATATTTGGATTCAAACAAATCCTTAAGGAAATTAATGTCTAGGACAGAATGTGACAAACCAATCTAACTGTATTACAAATATATGGAACAATCTCACTGAAGGGAGTAGGGGCAACGGTCCTGACCTACGTAACTTCAGAAATGAGTGGAGTTTATATAACTAAAAGCAAACAAACAAAAAGACAACCTGTAAATAAATACAGGACAGGAAATCTCAGAATAGTTTATAAGAAGCAGATAAATAATCATCGAACAGGAATGGAGGTGTCTCGAGGTTTTAATCAAGGAGGGAGAGAAAGCAAGAGATAGATGCATCCACAATAAGTGATTAAAACAAATGGAGACTATGACAAAGAGACAATTCTGCATAGATGATCAACTCATAAAGCTGGTGCTCATCACATACTCCGAAAGTGTGCTCCACATACCTCTGTTTCACTTACAACCAGGCGGGGACAGTGTGATGACAGTAAGTGCCCTACATATGAAGCTCCAAGTTTGGAACTTTCAAAGACGCGAATGAGCCCCTGTACGCCAGCTGTCGTACTGTACTACTGTACTTATCCAGGTACTGTACTGTAAGATTAAAAATGTTTTCTTAAAAAAAAAAAACAACCTCATTTCCCATGGGGATAGAGTTAACAATTCTGAAAGCAATAAACAGGTACACTGGAACTGAACAATTAAGTAAATGGATGATGTGAGTGAGATTTCTCACTGTTGCAGTGAGAGGTTACAAATAAGCAAAAGACACTAGAATGATCCATGGGATAATGGATTAAAGTGAGAGACACCATGAATTCATGTTTAGCTTAGATTAGACACAAATAGTTTCATACAGAAATATTTATAGATATGCATATATCCATGAATTAGTATAAACACATGTTTTTTTGCGTTGTCAACTGAAAGGGCCTAGAAACGATTACACTTAATTGCCCAAGTCTTTGTTTCTAACAACATTCTCCAATAAAAGGAACCAGGGCTCTTTGGAAGAATGGTTGATTCTAGGACTGGAGCAGAAAATATGCAAGACAATCCTGGAGGATCTTGTAGTTCTAGGAAGTAAAGAAGTGCTTGAAAAAGCAAAAACTAAAACATAATGCTGAGGATATGTCAAAGGGTCTTGGGAGCCACTGAAAGAGCTCCGTGTGACTAAAACCAGAACAATTTGAGCCAAAAAGTAAATGAAGTAGTATTAGAATATGACCCACTGAATAAAAGAAATACCCACAAGTGTAATCTGATATAAACAATGGTTGGAAAAATTAACAAATGGGGCAGAGGAGAGAAACTTCCCATGCAGAAAAATTCCAAATAATTTGTGCAGCAGCTCTGTCCTCATGCAGAGGAGCACAACTGCCTACTCCCCATGAATAGACCCTGGGGATTGTTTGAAAGAGTTTGGGCTTTCAGATCAAGTAATCGTAAGTGGGAGCCCCACTTAGACTCTTGTTAGCTGTGTGACTTCAGGCAAGTTACCCTTTCTAAGCCTCTGGTTTCTCATTTGCAAAATGGGAAAGTAATATTGCTTAATTACCTGTCATAATTGTTGTGAGGATTGACTGTCTATAACGTTCTAAGAGTGCTTGGGACATAAAACTCAATAAATGACAGTATTATTCTTTTTTTTTTAAGTTAATGTATTAGTCTTCTCTGGCTCCTGTAACAATATACCTGTGACTAAGTGGCATAATGGCACCCCACTCCAGTACTCTTACCTGGAAAACCCCATGGATGGAGGAGCCTGATGGGCTGCAGTCCATAGGGCCGCTAAGAGTCGGACACGACTGAGCGGCTTCATCTCCACTTTTCACTTTCATGCATTGGAGAAGGAAATGGCAGCCCACTCCATTGTTCTTGCCTGGAGAATCCCAAGGATGGGGGAGCCTGGTGGGCTGTTGTCTATGGGGTCACACAGAGTCGGACACGACTGAAGTGACTTAGCAGCAGCAGCAGGTGGCATAAGGGGCATGGGTTTGAGCCTGGGTGGGGAAGATCCCTGGCGGAAGGCATGGCAACACACTCTAGTATTCTTGTCTGGAGCATTCCACTGACAGAGGAGCCTGGCAGGCTGCAGTCCATAGGGTCGCAAAGACTCAGACATGATTGAAGTGACTTAGCACACACACATACAGGAGGCTAAAACAACAAAAATGAATTTTCTCACTGTTCTGGCACTGGAACATCCAAGATCATGGCCCAGCAGGGTTCAGTTACTGGTGAGAGTGCTCTTTTCCTGCCTTGGAGATGGCTGCTTTGTCCTCACATGGCCTTTCATCGGTTTGTGCATAAGGTAAGGGGGTTGTGGGGAGATAGATCTCTTCCTTTTCTTATAAGGCCACCCATTCTATCAGATTAGGGACCCATCCTGATATTAATCTCATTAATCCCATTACTTCCCAAAGGCCCTTTCCCAAGTACAGTCACACTGGAGTTTAGGGCTTCAGCATACAAATTTTAGGGAAGACACAATCCAGCTCTTTGCAGGTAGTATGAGATTTATAAGGCAATTTGAATTCTCATTTTAACTTCACCACATACTAGCTATTCTGAGGAAATGTCTCAAGTTTCTCAATATTTTTTTTATTAAAAAAGGTATTATTTTTATCCAATGAAATTTACACACTTTGAGTTTTTTATTTAAAAAAAAACACCTTTTTTATTTTATAACAGTTTTAGATTTGCAGAAAAATTGTAAAGATAGTACAGAGTCCCCATATATTCTGTACCCAGTCTTCCCTTCCTTAATAATGAACATCTTCAATTAGAAGGTATGTTTGTTGCAATCAGTGAACCACTATTGACATATTATTAGCTAAAGTCCATACTTTATTCAGATTTCCTTGGTTTTTACCTTATATCCTCCTTCTGTTTCAGAATCCCATCCAGGATACCATATTACATTTAGTTTTCATGTCTCCTTAGGCTCCTCTTGGCTATGAAAGATTCTCAGACTTTTCTTATTTTTGATGATCTTTACATTTTTGAGGAGTACTGACTATTTCATAGTATGATATTTCATAGAATGTCCCTCCTTGGGATTTTTCTGATGTTTTTCTCATAATTAGACTATGGTTATGAGCTTGGGGGCTGAAGAGCACAGGGGTAAAGTGCCATGTTTATCACATCTTATCAAAGGTGCATGTGCTCCACATGTTGGTGTCAGCCTTGATCACCTGGCTGAGGTTGTGACTGTCAGCTTCGCCACTTGGAGTCACTCTCCTCTCCCCCTCTTTCCTACTGTGTCCTTTAGAGGATCATATGCACAGTCCATCCCTAAGGGGTAGGCACAGTTATGCTCTACCTCCTTGTGGAAGAAATATCTACATATTTCTTTTACATATATTATTTGGACTTCTGCATGAAGAATTTGTCTCTTTTCCCATACTTGTTTGGTCAATAGTTACTAGAAAAACTAGTAATAATAGAAATTTATCTGGTGGTGGTGGGCGGGCGGGGAGTGAGGGGATGGTGTGCCTCAGATGGTAAAGAATCTGCCTCCAATACAGGAGACCTGGCTTCTATCTCTGGGTCTGGAAGATCCCCTGGAGAGGGGAATGGCTACCTACTTCCATATTCTTTCCTAGAGAATTCTGTGAACAGAGGAGCCTGGCAGGCTACAGTGAATGGGGTTGTGAAGGGTCAGATATGACTGACAAACACTGTATATAATCCAATACTATCATAAAATACTCTGTTGCTTCAGTTGTCCCAGTTTTGGCCATTGGGAGCTCATTCAGACTGATTCTTGTGTACTTCTGACATGTTCCCATCATTTTTCTCCACTTTTCTTCCTCCCTCTCCGTCTCTGCCCTGCTCAGCTCTTCCTCACTTTCTTTTACTACATGATACCCAAGACTCATCTTGTATTTCCTTGTCCCAGCCCTAGAATTTGCCATTTCTCCAAGGAAGCCTAGTTCTTTTTGTTGGAGAATGGTATTTAGAAACCAAGGTCTGGCTAATAAATTTGCACTAATGCAGAACAAGCAAGCAGCCAACCAACCGAAGTGGAAGAGAAGGGAAAAGTCTTCCTTACAGTAGAATTTCAACTAAAAATCATAGAGGGAATGGTAGAGTAAGAAATTCAACATTTTGCCATAACTGGTTCAGGTAAAAATCATTAATGGGTCTAAAAATCTCTCATTAGGGATCAAGATCAGAGTACTCCCCACAGATCACTAAATATCAAAGGAGAAAATCTCCTTCACGGTGGAGGAATCTGGTGGATTCCACGTTGACTAAGTGATCAAAGTGAGCATCACCAGTGACGGGACAAAGCAGCGTCATGGTCTCACGAGGCACAGAGAACACATCATGACTTCTATTTCTGCCAAGGATGAATCATCTGGCCTAACCATGAGGAAGAATGAGACATTCTACAAAACAATTGCTTGCTTTGGGCTCTTCAAAAATGTCAGTGTTGTGAGACAAAGAAAGGCAGAAGGACACTTTCTGATTAAAGAAGAAACAAAATTAATACTATAACTAAAGGCAGTGCATACTCATTTTTTGGTTCCTGGATTGGATTTTTGTTTTTGTTGTTCTAAGGATCAATTATTGAGACAATAGAGAAACTAGAATAATGACCATCTTTTAGATGTATGTATTAATGATAGCTATTTCCTTGGTCTTAGGAAATATACGCAGAAGTATTCAGGAGTGATGGGCGATAATGTCTGCAACCTGCCCTTACATGGTTCAGCAAAAATGACAATAGTAATACGTTGAATTTTGTCAAAAGAGCTATCATAAGGGTGAGAAAATGTAAAACAATAGATGAATGTTTGCTAGACTAACATTGTAAATTTTATGGGTTTGAAAATTTTCAAAATAAATGTTTAAAATATGAGGGAAAAGGAGGCTGTGGTCAACTGTACTCAATATTGCTGATGGTCAAATAAAATAAGCTTGGAGAAGTGGTTACTGGATTTAGCAACATGGTGGCCGCTAGTGACCTGTAGCCACAAGCACTCTTGCAGAAGTGAGGCAGAGATTCAACTGGGAGGGTCTGAGAAGAGAACGTCAACCGAAAGAAGGCAGCTGGAAGCGTCTTTCTAAAGTGTGGTTTTCTGTTTGTTTGTTTTTGCACATTGAGGGTAGGGCTGAAGGAAGTCATTAGCGTGCTTTCGTTCCGTTCTTTTCATTCTAGTCTAATCACTAACTAGTATCTATGACTGTTTAAAACAGTCTGGCCTGGATTTAGTCCCAGAACTGAGTAAAATACTTTTCACTGATCCTGAGTCCTTCACTCACTCCATGGGCTATGAATTCAAAGTCAGCTTGGTGTTAAAAAGTGAGGGTCTTGTCCAGTGCTGACTGGACACTGCCTCTGGGAGAATCCTCTAAAACCCTCTGGCTGGGTCTTGCCACCCAGTTTCTGGCCTCTCACTCTCTTAATTCACAAGGAAACTGATCAAGTACCTGTAGCCCCCACCCCGTCTGGTCCAAACCATCATTCTCCACAGTGGATTCCCTCCAACCCTACAACGTCCTCTCTGCTTAATTACTCCATCACCTCTCTATTTTACTACTTATTGGTATGAATTGTTTCAAGATTTCATCTTTTTTATTTATTGTTGAACTTTGCATCTCCTGATATATCATTGGATACTACATTTTTGTATAGAGCCAAGAATTTCCAAATTTTACATTCATATCTAACTATTGCCTCTAAGGAATATAATCTTCCAAACATGCCATTTAAAATATTCCTGTTAACCCAGCTGTTAATAACAGAGTGCTATAGTGATGTCTCCACATCCCAGCTTGTCAAACAATCTTTCCTTTCAACACTGGGATGGTAATTCTTATGTTAGATTTTACTGCAAAGAGCCATGGCCTTCCTAATACAGTCTCCAAATCTTCATGGCTTTGCTAACCATGGTTAGAAAATGCCAAGTAAAACCCTAGATATGCTTGCTTCTCAACTTTCAAGTAATCTTAATAGCTTCAAAGGCTGTGAATTTAAAATATCAGTTCATTTCTTCCCTGCAATAGACCTGTGAGGTTGCTTTATTGTCCCCACCTTATAGATGAGAAAATAGAGGCTCAGAGAGCCTAAACCTTCCTAAAACCCAAAGAACTGAGAAGCTGGGATTAAAAAAATCTGTGCTTTTTCTACTATGTCAAGCTGCTTTCAAAAAAGACTTTGCTTCCTCCAATTGCCCAAAGGAATAAGAACTCAGGCTGCCAAACATGTTGCTGATTTTTTAAACATTTTATTAAAGACTGATATATGAACTCACCATATATAAGAGGGAAGTTACACAGAGGTTGCATGTGAAGCTAATGTTTATAAATTGAATCACATTGTAGATGCACTGGCTATTTAAATAATTCTGGAAGCAAATCATTTTGTATTTGTGAATCTGGATTTTCATCTATTTACCCTGTTTGCCTGCTTCAGAAATTACCTGTTCTCAACTTTCCCAAAATGGATGCAGAACCATTACTCAGAAGCAGGGAATAGAATTTTATTTCAAGGAAGGGTCACTGGCCCCACAGAAAGCACTCAAGATAACAGGTAAATGAAGCCCAGCTCACAAGTTGCTATAGTCAAGCTTCATTTGAGTATATAATATATTCTCTTTGAATATATCTTTGGCAGAGGGAGAGAGACTCGCAGAAACAGTGATGGAGACAGAAAGGGCAGGAAAACAGAGAGAAGAACCAAAGCAGAAAGAAAGAAAGTGACATAGAAGGAATAGGAAGGAAAGAGGATGAGAGGCTGACAGAGACGAGAGTCAGGGGTGGGGATGCCAGCCAAAAATTGTGATCAGAGAGAAAAGAAGAGCAGGAGGAAGGGGAAGAGTGAGGATCCAGGGCAGGAAGAGGGCGGGAGAGACTCAGTTAACCCAGCTGCCCGGTTCCTATTTCCTACAGTCAGCCTTCTGCAAGGGCGCTCTGCTCCGCAGCACTGTGCCTTATAGCTTCAGCTCTTCAACCTCCTCCAGGAGCCTGGGTTCAGGGCACAGCAGGCCTGGAATCCCTTCCCCCTTCCAGTCCTTCCCTGGCCTGAGGTTTCCAGGCTAGGGCTGCAGCTGCTATCCAACCACTTCTATCCCTGGGGGGAGCTTCTCACCCAGAAAGTCTGCAATTTCTCCAAGGTTCAAGGCCTTGAGGCCTCCATTGTGTTCTACACAAGTGACTGTGTGTAGAACCAGTCAAGAAAAGACCCGGACAGCTTATCTTCAGGCCTCTGATGGGCATCCTTGTGGCATAAACTGTGCTGCTCCAGAGGCCAGAAATATGGACAATAAGGAGCCTACACAGATTTCATTATGAGAAAGACCCTTCTAATCAACCTGTTTGACTGATTGACCCTTCTAATCAACCTTCTTGGATAGCAAGGAGATCAAATGAGTCCATCCTAAAGGAACTGAGTCCTGAATATTCATTGGAAGGACCGATGTTGAAGCTGAAGCTCCAATACTTTGACTACCTGATGCGAAGAACTGACTCATTGGAAAAGACCCTGATGCTGGGAAAGATTGAGAGCAGGAGGAGAAGGGGACGACAGAGGATGAGATGGTTGGATGGCATCACCGACTCGATGGACATGAGTTTGAGCAAGCTCTGGGAGTTGGTGATGGACAGGGAAGCCTGGCATGCTGCAGTCCATGGGGTCACAAAAAGTTGGACACGACTGAGTAACTGAACTGAAAATCAACCTGCTGCAAAATGTATCCACTGTCTCAGGAAGGAATGAGTTCCTGTCACAGGAGGTATGTAACCATACAAGCAGAAGTTGGGTACCAAACCAACCTGAACTGAATGATTCAAGATCTCTTCTGTGACTCCAATTTCTCTTAAAGCCTTTAAAAATAGCTTTAAAATGCATCATTACCTATGAAATCTTGCCTATTTATATAATTAGAAAAAATTCATCCTTCACGTCAAGCTTCAAGGAACAAGTTAATCCAAGTCCCTATTCATAGGATCACCAATTCTGAATCACTGAGTTTTGAATTAGTGGGGTTTCCCAGGGAATTCAAATGTTCCACCCAAGAGACACGGAAAAGAAGGTTCGCGCCTTCCCTGGGAACACAGCCCAGGGAAAGAAGAGATGGCAGGCAGGCTGCTGCCTCCTGTGCATTCCAATGGGCCCACTGCTTCGCAGAATCTCAGTGTTCCAGCCCCAGAACAGTTGGTGGGGCAGAATTTCAGGAAAGGAGCGAAGCAGAACTGCCAGTCACTCAGACATCCGATGCGGGGAGGGCGGTTCCTCCTGAGAGTGAGCCAAGGCCAAGGTTGGCCTGACCCTTCCAGGATGCTTCAGTCAAGTGTCATCGCTTCCAGAAGCCTGTCCTGACCCCCTCCTCTGCCCCGGCCTCAGGATCTCCTTGCTCAGCTAACAGTGCTTTAACCCTGGGTGGGTGGTTTTTCTCTCTCCCCAGCGCTGGGACAGAAGTCATGTGGATGGCATTTAATCCCCGGAATGGAGACACTGAATGAAGTTATAGGAGACTAAGGGCAGCAGGGGTGACCCTTTTCTTCTGGTTCCCTGGATGCTCTGAGTACCTCCAGATCTGACCAGTTTGGGCTTAATTTTAGGTCTTTGCTTTCTTCCCACAACTCCCCACAAAGCAGCCTTACTTATCCCATTTCCGGTTGCCTGGTTCTTATTTTTGTAGCTATCTAATGTCCATTCCCATCTGCTGGCTTAGACACCCCTTCCCATGAGGGTCCAGGTGCCTTGGGATTCACTTGACTCCCATGAGCCCCAAGGAGAGTTCTCTGCCCATCTCAGGCTCTGCCTTTTGACTCTTGAACAGTTGTGCTTATGTCAGACCCTGGGCCAGCCCAGCTCTTCTCCCTGTCTTCCAACCATCTGGGCACACTGAGAATTCCCTGATGGCAAAGACTGGGTCTCATTCTTCTTTGGATCTCTGACCCCTGCCACAGTTGCCAGCAACCAAGAGGCGCTCAGTGAGAAATCATCAAATTAAAACTGAACTGAAAAGCTCAGGAAAGTAAATGCTTTCTTCTATAATTTGAGATTTTAGCAAGAAGTGCTTAGGAAAACCACTTCTCTCTCCCACTCCTGCACAATAATTGATTAACTCTCATTATTACTTCTTAAAGTGGCCCTTGGGCGTGGTTCAGCAGAAAACAATGCCGTGGTCCAGATGGATGCAGCTGCTGCGCATAGGGCAGTATCATCATCCTATTGCATCTGCTTCTGGATCGCTCTCTCTCTCTGGGGTTGCCCTCTTAATTTAGGCACCATTGGCTAGCAATATCCAGCCACCGTTCTACCTTTTGGACCTCTCCCTGCATCTAGGTATTAAGGGAGCAAGATGGAGGGAGCCTGGTACCTTGTTATTTATTTTTCCTACAGACATGATTTTACCCTAAATCTGATTTCTACCTGCTAGATGCCTCCTGTGAGTGGGCAGGAGATTGCAATGCTGCTGCCCATAATACTGAATTTGGCCGATTTTAGAAACACCACACAGCAGAGGCCTTCTTGCCAAGTCACCAGCACTTCTGTCATCACAACCCTTCCAATGAGCAGCACTGGGTTTATTCTCTTCAGCAGTCCCCTTACTTCCCCACAGAAAATAAAACCCATACAATCCATGGCGACTGGTTTGGATTCTGTTAAATAGCCTTCCATCACTGATTTCCAGCTCCTTTCTCAATGCACAGGTCCAGTTGAAGACAGAATAATGTATTGTGGTCAAGTTCAGCTCAAGAAATGTCTGTTGAATACCTACTGGGTGCCATACCTGGTGTCTGGAGCTAGAGGCTCAGCTTGTTTAGTGGCTGACTTTTCTGCAGCTTGTATTGCAGAGTCTAGGAGCTAGATTAAATCCGCATTAAGCAGAGAGTGAGTGTGAGTCCTGTCCACTTAGGACTTGGAATTATTAGGGCCATCACTCTAGGTTTTTTATTCAACAGAAACACTTTATACCAGGCCTTGTCCTGGGCGCTAGGGAAATAAAGATGAATCAGATAATCTCTGTTTCAAGGAGCTCACATTCTGGGGGTGAGGGAGATGAATGCATGAGAGAGGGTTATAGTATCGTGTGGTGTGCTGTGATAGAAGAGAATGTGGGGTCTGGGGGATCCCACTTGACAGAGACTAGGGAGGATGACTGGCTGAAAGAAGGCTCCCAGTGATTAGGATGTTTAAGCTGAATCTGAGGGACAAATTAGCACTTGCCAAGGGGGTATAGGCAGTAATGTCTAGGTAGTACACACAAAATCACAAGAATAAGAGGAAGGCTGGCTGGTTCAGGAATGCTGATTAATTCAGCTTCAAAGAGAGGAAGAGATGCATCTGGAGAAGAAGACAAGGGCCAAATTTTAAGCAGCGTCTTAGGTCAGCTAAGGAATCAGACTATTGTCCTAAAATGTTGGAGTCCAGATCAGTTAGAAAGCTTTTGTAATAATTCTGAAAAGAAATGATGAGGAACCAAACAAAGGGAATATTCACTGTGAGAATAGAGATAAGGTTGGTTCCAAGACATCTTTTGAAGATTAAAGCTACAGGACTTGATGATGCATTGAAATGGGAGGGGAAATAGATAAGGATAAAGTCAGTTTGCACCCATGTTTCTGGCTTAAGTTAAGGGTAGATTACAAAGACCAGCAAAATAGGACTAGTAATATAATAATAGTAACAATAGTAATAGTATTTGAAAAGAAAATTAATATAGGGGACTTGGGAGTGAAGTTTTAAAAATTCCTAAGTAAAGGGGAAAAAGAAACATGGAGGACAAAAAGAAAACAGAAAATTCAATTGAAAAATTAAAGACGCTGCCAAAGATGCATATAGAATATCTATACCAGAAGTAATAATCAAAGACATGATTTTGAAAAAAGAAAAGAAAAATAAAAAGCAAAGTTTCTGAGCTCAAATTAAAGGTGAATATATACATCAAAAGATTTACCAAGGTATGAATAAAAATAAATAAAATTTATTGAATATTTAGAAATTGATTTAGGAATATTGGAATCTCTCATCACAGTTGTATTCCTGATCATTTATTCTTACATATTTGATAGCTTTTGCCCTATATCTTTGGATGCAAAGTTATTTTGTTCCTGTTGTCGTTCAGTCACCCAATCACGTCCAGCTCTTTGCCACCCATGTACTGCAGCACACGAGGCCTCCCTGTCCCTCACCATCTCCTGAAGTTTGCCCAAGTTCCTGTCCATTGCACTGGTGATGTCATCCAGCCATCTCATTCTCTAACACCTTCTTTTCCTTCTGCCCTCAATCTTTCCCAGCATCAGGGACTTTTCCAATGAGTCGGCTGTTCTCATCAGGTGACCAAAATACTGGAGTTTCATCTTCAGCATCAGTCCTTCCAATGAGTATTCAAGGTTGGTTTCCCTTAAGATTGACTGGTTTGATCTCCTTGCTGTCAAGGAGATTCTCAGGAGTCTTCCCCAGCACCACAGTTTGAAGGCATCAATTCTTTGACACTCTGCCTTCTTTTGTGCCTAAGGGTGCTTGAAATTATACTCTCATTTTAACACGTGCATTCTGCCAATAAAACCCAGGTTTTCTAGTACTTATTGTATGTGGTAGCAAATGATGCCACAATTTCACTAGCCCTTGGCCCCACCCACTCGTGTAGACTCCGTATATTTCCTAATAGTCCCTCTCTGTTATATTCAGGAGTACTCAGGGGACAGGGGTTCACATTTGCTCATTACCAAGTTCCCTCTCCTAGACTGCACTCTCTGCCCCACCAGCCGCCCACTTGCGAGTTCTGTCTCTTCCAGCACCATGAGTTCTCATGAGGCTGCTATGAGGGCTGACAAGTCTACCTGGGGTTACGGCCTTGCTTCTAGGCTCAAGAATGATACTGCCCTCTAGTCTGCTTTCTCATGATGTCTGCATCGGATCTGGGTATCTGGATACTGTTGACCTCATGGAAGGAGTTGGCTGGTGTTCTCCTGCTTTTATTTTTTCAGTTTGTATAGAATTGTGTTTGATAGACTCCATTGTTGAGGCCGTCTAGGCCATCTCACAAATTTTCTTTGTGATTTTTTTCAGTTTGTATAGAGTTGTGTTTGATAGAATCCATTGTTGAGGCCGTCTAGGTCTCAAGTTTTCTTTGTGAGAAGATGTTGAAATTATGAATTCTATTTCTTATGGAAATATAGAGGACGATCCAAATTTTCTTTTATTCTTCAGTCAGTTTTAAATTAAAATTTTGTCTTTCAACAAAATCACCCCATATTCATAGCAGCATTGTTTACAATAGCCAAGATATGGAAGCAACCTAGGTGTTCATCAACAGATGGATGGATAAAGAAAATGTGGGATATGTACGCAATGGAATACTGTTGTTCTTTAGTCACTGAGTTGTATCTAACTCTTTGTGACCCCCATAGATTGCAGCCTGCCAGGCTCCTCTGTCCACGGGATTTCCCAGGCAAGAATACTGGAGTGGGTTACCATTTCCTTCTCTGGGGGATATTCTTGACCCAAGGGTCCAATCCACATCTTCTCCATTAGCAAGTGGATTCTTTACCACTAAGCTACTAGGAAAGCCCAATGCAATGATACTGCTCAGCCTTAAAATGAATGCAGCAAAACATGAATGAGGGCTTCCCTGGAGGCTCAGTGGTAAAGAATCCACTTGCAATGCACGAGACGCCAGTTCAGTCCTTGGGTCTGGATGGTTCCCTACAGAGGGAAATGGGAACCCCCTCCAGTATTTTCGCCTGGGAAATCCCATGGACAGAGGAACCTGATGAGTTTTAGTCCATGGGGTCGCAAGACCTGGATGTGACCAAGAGATTAAACAACAACAACAGCATGAATGGATCTGGAGGAAATTATTCCTGGAGGGAATTAAATGAAATAAGCCAAACAAAGAAAGACACCTACTGCATGGTATCACTTGTATGTGGAATCTAAAAAATGGAACAAACTAAAGAATATAACAAAAAGAAACAGACTCACAGAAAAGGAGAACAAATGAGTGCTTATCAGTGGTGAGAGGGAAGGGTGTAGAGAGGCAATACAGAGATATGGCATTAAGAGGTACAAACTACTGTATATAAAATAAGCTACAAGGATATATTGCACAACACAGAGAATATGGCCAATGTTTTATACTAACTAGAAATGGAGCATGACCTCTAAAATTTGTGAATCACTATATTGTACATCTATAACTTATTATATTGTACATCAACTGTCTGTCAATTTTTTAAAAAATCTTAAAAAGGGAAATATTAGGAAAAAATTAAAGATAGTGTCTTTCAAGAAATGAGTCCACTTAATCTAAGTTGTTGAAATTATTGTTATGGCATCATTGAAATTCCTTCTTCTGCCTTAATATCTAGAGGGTCTGCAGGGATGTCTTCTTTCTTTCATGATATTGACAAGTTGTGTGTGCTCTTTTATTCTCTATTAGTCTATCTAGAGGCTTATCAATTTTGTTCAGCTTTTTAAATAAACAGCTTTTGATTTCATTAATTTTCTCTACTGTTTCTTTTCTACTTTGTTGATTTCCATCCTTAGTTAAATTATTCTCTATTAGTCTATCTAGAGGCTTATCAATTTTGTTCAGCTTTTTAAATAAACAGCTTTTGATTTCATTAATTTTCTCTACTGTTTCTTTTCTATTTTGTTGATTTCCATCCTTAGTTAAAAAGTCAGTTTGGCTGATAGTGCTGTTCAGGTCTTATATACACTTGTTTATAAGCATATATAAGATGCTTTTTACTATTTGTTGTATCAGTGAGAGAGGAGGGTTGAAATCTTCAACTGTATTTGTGCTTTTCTCTAGCTATCCTTTAAGTTTTATCAGTTTTTGTTTTATATTTTGAAGCTCTGTTATTAGGGGCCTTTAGGATTGTTCTGTCTTCTTAATGAATTGACCTTTTTATCTTTGTGAATATATATAATAACACTTCTCCCAAAATATATTTTGTCTGATATTAATATATCTATTCTATCTTTTTGATTAGTGTTCACATGATATATCTTTTTGATTAATGTTCACATGATATATCTTTTTGCATCCTTTCAGTTTTAATACATTTGATTTATATTTAAAGTAGATTTCCTATAGTCACCTTATAGTTGGGTCTTGCTTTTTTGTATCCAGTATGATAACCTCTGCCTTTCAATTGGAATGTTTAAACATCTACACTTTTGTGTAAATATTGATATGATTAGATTTAAGTCTATAACCTTGCTGTTTGTTTTTTATTTGCCCTATTATTTGCTCTTTTTAAATCCTCTTCTCCTGCCTTCTTTTTGGGGCTTCACAGATGCCAATGCAGGAAATGCAAGAGACTTGGGTTTGATACCTGCATGGAGATGATCCCCTGCAGAAGGAAATGACAACCCACTCCAGTATTCTTGCTAGGAAAATCCCATGAACAGAGGAGTCTGACAGGCTGCAGTCCACGGGGTTGCGAAAGAGTTGGACACAGCTGAGCACAGCACAGTCCTGCCTGCTTTTGGACTCAGAATTTTTTAATATTCCAATAATACCATTGGCTTGTTAGCTATGCCATTTCTTTAATTTTATAGGGGTTACAGCACACAATAGTTTACCTTTCAATAATACCATGTATGCCATTTTAATATAGAAGCCTATGACAGCATATTTTCATTTCATTATGTTTCTATATATGTAACAATACATTGTATTACTTTCTCCTTAAAGACAATTAAGTTTTAAAGAAATTTAAAAGTGATAGAAAGAGCATTTTTATTTACTCATGTGTTTACTCTTTCTAGCACTCTTTATTCTTTTGTGTATATCCATGTTTTCATCTGGTCTCATTTTCCTTTAGCTTAAAGAAAGTTTTAAACTGTTTATGTTGGCAATAAGTTCTGTCAGCTTTTATATTCTATTGCTATGTCTTCAAGTTCACTGGTGTTTTCTTCTGTAGTGTCTAATCTGTGACTAATCCCATTCAGTGAATATTTCATTTTAGATATTGTATGTTTAATTTCTAGAAATTCCACTAGATTTTTATTTAAAAAATCATTCATTTTCTCATTCTATTTATATTTTTATTTAAATATTTTAGCTTATGCAAACACTCATAACTATTTTAAAATTCTTGACTACTGATTCCATTATGTTTGCCATTTCTAATTTCACTTTAAATGGTTGATTTTTTTCCAGGTTACAGGTCACATTCTCCTATTCCTTAAATTATCTAATAGTTTTTTTTATTGCAAGCTGAAAATTGTATTATGCTGTTGAATTCTGAATTTTTGTGACTTCCCTCAAGGAATGTTAAACTTTGTTTTGACGGGCAGATAAGTTTTTTTAAATGCTTGATTCTTTCAAGGCCGAAGCTTTGTTAGGAGAGGTCTATAATAGACTTTAGGACTAGTTTAGCCCTTTTACTAAAGCAAGCCTTTCTGGGGTCTCTGTTGAATATCTGAATTATTTATAGTGCCTCTCCATCTTGAAAGGTCAGAACTCTAACTTATCCTAGACCTGTGTAAGTTCTGGGAATTGTTCAGCTTAAAACCCTTTGGTCATTCTTTGCCCAGCTTTGGGTAGCTGAGGATTCAGCAACAGATTTAAAGGGATTCTGTGGAAATTTCTGGATTGTTTTTAAGGGGTAGCATCCTCTTCTCTAGTTTTCTTCCCTGAAAATTATAATTACTTCAGTCTCTTTCTCTCTGATGTCTATATATTTAACCAGCAAGATTTGTGAGCCCTTTCATGGAACCATGATCCAGAAAACACCTCCAGGCTGAAATATGAAATAACTATCAAGCTTACCTTATTTGTTCCCCTTCTTTGAGGAAGCGCAGCCCCACACTGTCATTGTCTAATGCTTGAAAACAGTTATTTCATACAGTTTGTCTAGATTTCTAGTTGTTTACAGTGGGAGGGAAGTCTGATCCCAGTTACTCCATCATGACCATAAGTGCATCTCCACTGCTTTTCTTCCAGGCATCCATGGGATACAACTATGCATTTATATGTTAAGTGCCCATGTTTCTTTGCTGTGCACTAATGATATTATGTTTCCCTGGAGGTTCAGTTGGTTAAAAATCCACTTATAATGCAGGAGACCCAGGTTCAATCCCTGGGTTGGGACAACCCAGTGGAGAAGGAAATGGCAACCTACTCTAGTGTTCTTGCCTGGGAAATCCCATGGACAGAGGAGCCTAGCGGTCTGCTGGAGCACTTTTGATGCCAAATTTCACTTCTGTTTTAGATGACTGTAACAGTGTTTTAAATGCCTATTCTCTCTTACTACAGACTTACTCCATACTGCAAACAGAATAAATATTTTCCAGACACCAATCAAGTTGCATGGTACCAAATTCAAAGCAGAGGTGAATGAACAGCTCTCTTGACCTTTTGCACTATACTCTGTTCTAGGGATCTCAAGGATCTACTGCTGCTCCCTTCCTTTCTTTCACCATCTTTTTGAGAAAATAATCATTGAAGTCTTTGACTACAATTTCCATACGTTCTACAAGACATATTAGCAAAATACTTGGAAATGGGCCCAAAGGTAAATTCCAGTAATAGATACCACACTGTCCTAAGAATTGCTTCACCTCTGGTGACTAAGGTTTCTTCCCAGATTATACTCATTGCACTTGGTTTCTTTATTCCTAATGATGAGCCTTCTAAAATCTCAGGCAAAAAGACTTTGGGCACAGGAAGACACATCGTCTCATAGGACATACAAAGCATATCTCAACCCCTGCAGTAGACACAACTTGAGTTCTCGCCCAAGAGACCCTTCAGCCTCTGTTCACATAGATTTCTGGTATCCCAAAAGAAAGAGAGATTTCTGACTCCTACTCAGGTTAAAACTGGGATCCCTAGGGACTTTCCTGGTTGTCCAGTGGTAAAGAGTCTGTCTTCCAGTGAAGCAGACGCAGGTTTCATCTCTGGTTGGGGAACTAAGATCCCATATGCTGGAGGGAACTAAACCCACATGCGTCACTACTGAGCCTGCAAGCTGTGACTTGAGAGAAGCCCATGCACCACAACTATGACCTGATGCAGCCATAAAATAAATAAATGAATATAATTTTTCAACCTGGAGCTTCATCTACATAAAACAAGATTCTTTTTCTTGTTTAATTCTTCATTGTTCTGACTTATGATACTATGCCCAATTAATATTGTGGTCCCTTATTTTTTTGTGTTTGCCTGTGCATCTGCCCATCCCTTTAAAAAGGTATTTTTTCTAACATTAATTTAGTTGATTGTCCAAAAGGTAAAATATAGTCAAATTTTACTTTATCTAAAATATGACAGTCTTTATATTTTAATAGGGGAGTTTAATGCATTCATACACATCATTACAACTAGTTTTTCTTTCGTCTTATATTAACTATCTATCTTTTTCTACTTGTCTATTGGTAGATGGATTCTAGTTTCTTTGCACTCATTTTCTTTAATGCATTAGAAGACAAATGTTGGCTCTAATACCACTATTCCCAATTTAATATTTTTTCAAAAATAAATCTTAATTTACACTTTTCTAATTGTCATGTTGGAATCTTTTAAGATTTTTCTATTTAAGATAAATAGCTGCTGCTGCTGCTAAGTCGCTTCAGTCGTGTCCAACTCTGTGCGACCCCATAGATGGCAGCCCACCAGGCTCCTCTGTCCCTGGGATTTTCCAGGCAAGAATACTGGAGTAGGTTGCCATTTCCTTCTCCAGTGCATGAAAGTGAAAAGTGAAAGTGAAGTCGCTCAGTATCTTATATTAACTATCTATCTTTTTCTACTTGTCTATTGGTAGATGGATTCTAGTTTCTTTGCACTCATTTTCTTTAATGCATTAGAAGACAAATGTTGGCTCTAATACCACTATTCCCAATTTAATATTTTTTCAAAAATAAATCTTAATTTACACTTTTCTAATTGTCATGTTGGAATCTTTTAAGATTTTTCTATTTAAGATAAATAGCTGCTGCTGCTGCTAAGTCGCTTCAGTCGTGTCCAACTCTGTGCGACCCCATAGATGGCAGCCCACCAGGCTCCTCTGTCCCTGGGATTCTCCAGGCAAGAATACTGGAGTAGGTTGCCATTTCCTTCTCCAGTGCATGAAAGTGATGAATGAAAGTGAAGTCGCTCAGTCGTGCCCGACTCTTAGCGACCCCAGGGACTGCAGCCTACGCTAAACATACTTTAATGTTCTCTTCTTCCAACTCCACGCTTCATCATTTTTTAGAAGGATTATTGTATTGTATTATTCTATTTTCACATCATATAAAATGTCTAGAACAGCTCAAAGTGGCTGACTTATTTGAAAAGTACCTTTTTCTTGGTTTCTCTTTTTCCTCTTTCTTGGAATGAGGATACGAAGCCTGTAGCTCTAGCATCCACCATGTGACCATGAGAAGATTTTGAGGTTGGAAGCTATACACTAAGGATAATGCAACAGAAAACTGGAAAGATCCTGGGTAACGTGGTGATACTGTGGTCTTCCTGCTGAATTACTTATCAGTAAACTTCATGTTACATGAAAGAAAATAAGCCTTCATTTTGCTTAAGCTACACTTCTTTGGGGCCTCTGTTATCAGCAGCTAAACAGTTCCCAGCTTTACAGCAAAGAATGGTGGAAGGACATTTCAGATTGAGAAAATTGCAAGAGCAGAAACATAGGTGTATGAAAATACGGTAAGTTCAGGAAATGACAAAAAGTTCATTCCATTGTGGTTAGAAACCAGGATATATGGTAAAATAGAGTTATAGAGAATGTCAAAAACATAGGTAGAAGGGCATTTTTCCAAATCTACTCTAAAAGACAGGATAAAGCCTAAATCACTTTTTCTGGCCTTCAAAGCCCTTCACCACTTGGTCTTCTCTCTTCCAGACTTATCAACTGCTTCTCATGTACCTGGCATTCTAGACACACGGAATTACTTGCCATTGCTGGAATTCATAAATTTTTTACCTGTGTGTCTTGGTACTTTCCCTACCTCTCTGTCTGACAAATGTGTGCTCAGTGCTTTAGATAAAGCCCAGGATTATCCCTGCCCCTCTGCCCCACCAATCCAGCCGCAGTGTCTCCTCTGACTCCCGACAGCTTTCTATTACTACCTCTATGAGAGATCTTATACTCTACTCAAGGACTTACTTATCTGCCTCTATTCTGAGATCACAAGCTTCTAAAGGGTAAGAACTCTCTTGTGTTTAATTACTCTGCCCATGAGAGAGCAGGCTGCCTCCTACATACCAAAGTCTCAATAAGTAATTGCTCATTAGAAAATGATGGAGTGAACCATGGAATGAAGAGCTTTGATGCCAGGTTAAGGAATTTAGACTTTATCCTGCAAACCCTGGAAGGCAGCAGAATGGAATGGGAGGAATCCATGTGGTTTTGGAATTCTGCTTCCATGGCTGGTAGGAAAGAGAGACTGGAAACCAGGGGGAAAGCCCAGAAAGGGGAAAAATTATCAAGAGCAGCTGCTGGGGCAGCTTCCATCAAGGGCCCCTGTCCTGTCCTGAAATGGTTAAGGTGGTCAAGGCATACTCCTCCACAGAGGAGAAATTTCCCTGTCCTTGCCTAAGTGAATGGCTGGGATTAAAGTGACAGCCCACCTTAGTGATGGCGGCATAATTGGTTGTTCAGCTCTGTCCTTGTCAGAGCGCTGACAGTTCTGCAGATGTCCTGCCCAGCTCTCCAAAGGTTAGCCTCAGCTGGTGCGGCTGTTCATTAATCATTCCTCCCTGACAGGCCTCTGTGCAGCCCACAGCTGCCACACCAGCCCCGCAATCCCCACCCCACCCAGACAGGCCGGAGGCAGCCCTGACTCTCCCAGGGGCTGGTCCCCACATAGGGAGACAGGCCGTCTGTGTCCCTTCCACCCCGCCTGCCACTAGTGCTGAATGGGAAAAACTGATTAAGGAATTCCCTGGGGTTTTTCCTTCCCAGAACTGGGGTCTGAATCACCTTACAAGCTAACCTGACATCCTTGACTTTATCTGTTCCTCTCCTCCACCCCCATAGAAGCTTCCTACTGAGCTGAGGGCAATCCTAGCCCAAGAGTTCTAGAAAGGCAAGAAGGCCAATGGGTTTGGGGTTGATCATGCTGGGAAGATGCAGAACCTGGCTTAGGGCGTGAGACCTAAGTGCATTCAAGCTGTGAATTCCAGAAACTCTGGAAAGATGCTCATGAACCACCATTTATGACCCCAAACAGGACATGTGCATTTGTGCGTAGACTGATTCTAGCCCCAAATACATTAAGGAAAAGACTATCCTTCTGGTCCTTGGGGCAGAATAAGCTGGAAGTCAGCTGGGGAGTTTTGATTCCCTGTGTTCAAAAGCAACCATCTCCTCTCCTCTGCGCTCACCCTTTCTCTTTCCTTACCAAAGTCAGTATGATGGATGGAGCCAAGGATGGTGGATGGGATTCTAGTCAGAGCAGAGAGGTTGAAGGAAGGGTTGGCAATCTAGGCATGGGGGAAAAAGAGACCAGAGGACAGGGCCTGGGTTGGGACAGAGAAGAGACTCAGCCTGGGTTAAGAAATGTGGTCAGCTGTGAGGATGAGGTCAGAGTTGAGATGAGGTAGAAAGGGCTGATTAGAAAAATCATTTCCTATCCCAATAATAAGAGTGTAAAATGCCTTTTTGAGGATCTTTTTCAGGCTCCAAAATTGCTCAAGATCTCTTCCTACTTTCCTTTCTCTTTCCTCTTTTAGTTCTTCTTGATTTTCCAGGCCCTAATTTAGACACTTTCTCATCTGACCCTCTTTCCTTTGCCACCTTGTCCGATGCCCCGAATGCATCAGATTTTGCTCCCAGCCAACCAGCCCCAGGACTCAGAATTCCACCTCCATTCCTGGCTCAGCCTTCCTTCAAGAGGAAGAGCACGTTCCCGAGGCCCGGGCTTCAGCCACGGGCTGCCAGCCGGCATGTGCACAAGGCAGGAGTCATCATTTCCGCCCATTGATTAGCTGTCCACCCGTGAAGTTTCCAGAGGAGCCAACAAGGACACCAAGAGATTAGCATTCAGCTCGCCTTTTGGACTCTAAACCACAAACACCTGCATTTTTACATCCGAAGACCCCACACACAGTCAGTCTAGAAACCCAGAGAGTAGAAGCCAAGCCCCCCAAACTCGCTCTTTGCGAACCATGCAGTATACAGTCCATGGGACTCTCCAGGCCAGAATACTGATGTGGGTAGCCTTTTCCTTCTCCAGGGGATTGTCCCAACCCAGGGATTGAAACCAGGTCTCCCGCATTGCAGGCGGATTCTTTACCAGCTGAGCCACCGGGGAAGCCCGAGAATACTGGAGTGGGTAGCCTATCCCTTCTCCAGAAGATCTTCCCAACCCAGGAATTAAATCGGGGTCTCCTGCATTGCAGGCAGATTCTTTACCAACTGAGCTGTGAGGGAAGCCTCTGATAAACAAGAGAATTTCCCAAATGCTTCCTCATGACCTTACCCGGCACCCTTTCACATTTGTCATTCTGCTGCATTTTCCCAATCCCTTCTCAAGGAAGATATAATTATCCCCATCTGTCATCCGGAAAAGGAAGACTTAGAGAGAGGCTACACGACTGGTCCAAGATCATACAGCTGAGGTGCAGGCACCTTAACACTCAAAGCCGAGTCCCTTAAGTTTGCAAATCCTCTATGCTTCCCTTTCATCGTGTGGCTCCTCAGTTTGCTGTGACTTGAAGCCAGGGCACTTCAAGGGCAGTACTACTGATATTTTGGGCAGAATAATCCTTTTTTTGGGTACTGTCTTGTGCATTGGAGGGTGTTTAGCAGCATGCCTGGCTTCAACCCACTGGATGTTAGAAGCAGCTTCTCTCCCAGTTGTGACACCAGAAATGTCTCCAGACATTGCCAAAGGGGATACAATTTCAACTTTAGTTGAGAATTGCTGTGTTATGCTTTTCCTTTCTGTGACACTTTTGAAATGATGTCTACTGAGGCAAGGGGCTGTTTTCCATGTGTGGGTCAAAGATACTTCACTATTTAAGGGAAAGTCAAGAAATACAGAAAGGTCCAGAAGACCATGCCTGGCGATGATAATGGAGGTTGAGAAGGGTATCTCTTAGCAGGGATTCAGGAGACAAGCATGAGGGTGGGGTGAAGTGATTAAATTGGGAAATTGAGCCAACTCTCCATCTTTTCATGTATCCTTGAGTTTCTCTACCAGTTCCGCCATCAATCCATCCGTCACATGTCTCCCTACCGATTCTGCAACCATTCCCTGGTATAAGGCCTATGCAAGGTGCCGTATGGAAGAATAAGTCACCCATGGACCCTTCAGGCAGTGCTGTGGAAGGCTGTCGGGGAGCTCAGTCCTGCCACTGAAAGCCCAAGTATCTTGAGCAGATCTCTGAGCTGCTCAGATATCTCATAAAATCATAGCAAGGACATGAAGAGCTCATGCAGGCAGAAAGTACTTTACACACTGTGTAAATGTTAGCTCTTATTATGGGGAATGTTGGACAGATACAAAGATAACTGTAATATCAGGCATTCAGTGTTAAAAGATACAATTAAAAATGGACAAAAGACTTGGACAGGAATTCACAGGAAAAGAAATACAAAGGGCCAATAAATATAAAAAGATGCTCCAACTCACTAGTATTTAGGGAAATACAAGTTAGAGCAATAAAACGCCACCTGTCAATCAGCAGATAGGCACAAATGGAAACTATTTACTCATAACCTCGAAAAGCTAGTGAAAGTGTGAGCAAACAGACATCTCCATATTGTCACTACACCCTATCTGGTAGTAACTGCAGGAATTAAGTATGTCATAGCCTTTGACCCAGAAGTCACACATCTGAGACTTTTCTATAGAGAAAAAAAAAGATATGTATCCAAAGATTGCAGAACAAAAAGCAAGGGGTGAATAAATGTATAGAACATTAAAAAACCATTAAAATTAATTATATATATGTGAACTGGCATGAAGGAATGTTCACAATGTATTGTCAAGTTAAAAAGAAAAGGTAATTGTGTATATATGTAATAAGATCCCATTTAAAAATTAAGAGAAGGACTTCCCTGGTGGTCCAGTGGTTAATAATCTGCTTTCTAATGCCAGGAACTTGGGTTCAGTCCCTGGTAGGGGAACGTGGTTCAGGTCAACAAAGCCCTCACAATGTAATTAGTGAGCCCACGTGCTCTGGAGCCGGTGTGCCACAGTGAAGACTCAATGTAGCCAAAGTAAAAAGAAAAAAAATTAAGAAAAAACCCCTTTATGTATGTGAATATAAGGATGAATAGGTCAGTGCGGGTATGCAATGGAAGGCACTGGAAGATGCAGACAAAAGAAAACATTGGTTACCCAAGGGGAATGCAGAGGTGAGGGTGAAACAAGAGAGAGAGAGAGAAGAGAAGGAAAAAAAAGAAAACTTTTCTTTATGTATTTCTGTATTTGATTTTGTTACAGTGAACACTATTGTTTGTAATGTGAAATAAAGAATTAAAGGTCCTATTGAAGGAACAGGAGAAGGGATAGGGGAGGAGAATTATTCCTCCGTGGAGAAGTTGGCAGGGCTGGGTTTGAAAGGATGAGTCCACCTAGGACCTTTCACAACCAGAGCTGGGGAGAATCTGGGCTGAGCCATGGGACAAGAGTGCCAACCTTTAGGCCGTACCTAAACTTGCACGCGTGCAAGGCAGCTAGCACTGCAGTCAGACCCAGCTGGGCTGGGCTTAGCACAGACAAATAAATGAAGGACTGCCCAACAACCAGCCCTGCGAGCTGAGTCAAGGATACAGCAAAGCCATGGTCACTCTGCTCTTGATTGAGGCCACACAGGGACTAGTCAGTGGATTTCTCCACACAAGAGCCTTTTGAAGGAAGCCTTCTCTGCATCCCCCATGGATGCAGGAGTAGAGGAGAAAATTGCAAAGCCAGTTGGAAAACCTTCCTACTTTGCCTTTAGTATTAAAGAAATGCAAAGGTGATGAATTAGGCAAATTGGTTGATGTCAAGTTGTATCCATCAGAATGATTCAGAGCCTGCAATGAGTAATAGTAATGGGGAATAGCTGTTACTAAGAGTAACCAAATTAGCATTATCGAAAAAGACAAAGGAAAAGCAGGTGGCCGCAAGCACCCCATCCCTGAGCCTGCCCTTCGGTCTGCAAGTCCTGGATTCTGCACTGGACCCATCCTAGACTGGGGAGCTGCTTCTCACTTCCAGGATTCTGGGAGCTTCCACCAACTCAAAGAACGTTCACATCCACTATCTTATCTGATTGCATTCTAAACAGGTCCATGGCACTGACTTCATCTGACAGGAGGGATACGGAAACTCAGTGAGGTGGAAAAGTTTACCCAGTAAGTACCAAAATTGAGCTTTAAACTCAAGACTTGGAAATCTGAATCCAGGACCCAAGTCCCTGTATTTTCCATAGAAACTCCATTAGTAAAAATAATCTACTTTTCTCCCCAGCCATTAGCAATGAAAAGTAGGACCTAGATTGATATACAGAGAGAGAAAGGGGAGAAGGCAAAAGGTCTCTCAGAGCAGAGCACAGCACCACAGAAAACTCCCTTCAGGCCCTGTCCATGTTCAGAAGGGCTCTGGAGCCAGGCTCCTGGGTTTGATGGATATGCTTTAGGAGACTGGACATCTCTGGCCTTTTGGGCTTAAGGAGCCCTACTGTGTTCCATGTGACCCCAACACATCGGGTTATAATTGGCCCAAGGCACCCCTGAACCATCAAGAGCTAATGGACCTCAGGACAGTCACAAAAGATGCCTGGAGCCAGTTTACTTTTGTATCAAGAACTTGAGCAGGAAACAAAGGAAGAGGAGACTGGCTGCTAGAAGGCCCATGTGGGTTCAGTTCAGTTCAGTCGCTCAGTCGTGTCCAACTCTTTGTGACCCCATGAATCGCAGCACGCCAGGCCTCCCTGTCCATCACCATCTCTCTGAGTTCACTCAGACTCAGGTCCATCGAGTCCGTGATGCCATCCAGCCATCTCATCCTCTGTTGTCCCCTTCTCCTCCTGCCCCCAATTCCTCCCAGCATCAGAGTCTTTTCCAATGAGTCAACTCTTCGCATGAAGTGGCAAAAGTATTGGAGTTTCTTAGCATCATTCCTTCCAAAGAAATCCCAGGGTTGATCTCCTTCAGAATGGACTGGTTGGATCTCCTTGCAGTCCAAGGGACTCTCAAGAGTCTTCTCCAACACCACAATTCAAAAGCATTAATTCTTTAGCGCTCAGTCTTCTTCATAGTCCAACTCTCACATCCATACATGACCACAGGAAAAACCATAGCCTTGACTAGATGGACCTTAGTCGGCAAAGTAATGTCTCTGCTTTCCAATATACTATCTAGGTTGGTCATAACTTTTCTTCCAAGGAGTAGGCATCTTCTAATTTCATGGCTGCAGTCACCATCTGCAGTGATTTTGGAGCCCAAAAAATAAAGTCTGACATTGTTTCCACTGTTTCCC
>SJYC01027018.1:0-44042 GCA_006408675.1 Madoqua kirkii
TCATAACTTTTCTTCCAAGGAGTAGGCATCTTCTAATTTCATGGCTGCAGTCACCATCTGCAGTGATTTTGGAGCCCAAAAAATAAAGTCTGACATTGTTTCCACTGTTTCCCCATCTATTTCCCATGAAGTGATGGGACCAGATG
This sequence comes from Madoqua kirkii, assembly GCA_006408675.1. Classification (NCBI taxonomy): domain Eukaryota; kingdom Metazoa; phylum Chordata; class Mammalia; order Artiodactyla; family Bovidae; genus Madoqua; species Madoqua kirkii. The sequence continues at coordinate 147 of SJYC01027018.1, forward strand.
CCATGATCTTCATTTTCTGAATGTTGAGCTTTAAGCCAACTTTTTCACTCTCCTCTTTCACTTTCATCAAGAGGCTTTTTAGCTCCTCTTCACTTTCTGCTATAGTGTCATCTGCATATCTGAGGTTATTGATATTTCTCCTGGCAATCTTGATTCCAGCTTGTGTTTCTTCCAGTCCAGCGTTTCTCATGATGTACTCTGCATAGAAGTTAAATAAGCAGGGTGACAATATACTGCCTTGCTGTACTCCTTTTCCTATTTGGAACCAGTCTGTTGTTCCATGTCCAGTTCTAGCTGTTTCTTCCTGACCTACATACAGATTTCTCAAGAGGCAGGTTAGGTGGTCTGGTATTCCCATCTCTTTCAGAATTTTCCACAGTTGATTGTGATCCACACAGTCAAAGGCTTTGGCATAGTCAATAAAGCAGAAATAGATGTTTTTCTGGAACTCTTTTGCTGGGTGTATTTGTTTCCTAGAAAAGCTGTTACAAAGTGCCACAAAGCAGCTGCCTTTAAGAAAAAGAACCTTTATTCTCTCACAGTTCTGGAGTTTAGAATTCCAAGCTCAAGGTGTCAGCGGGGCCAGGTTCCCCCACTGGTTCCCCCTTCTGGTGGGAAGAATCCTTCTGCGCTTCTCGCTGCCAGGGGCTGCTGGTGACCCTAGCATTCCTGCCCTGAGCTGCACCTTTCCGACTCCCGTCTGTCCTCACATGAGCTCTGTGTGTCATGCGCGTCACTGTGACTCTTCTTGTAAGGACACCAGGGACTAAATTTTGGGCCCAACCAAATTCGGCATGAACTCATTTTTCCTTGCTAACATCAGCAAAGACTCCATTTCCAAATAAGGGTACATCCACAGATACCAGGGCAGGTGGGAGTGTCAGGTAGGACCTCAGCCTACCTTTTGCGGAGACACAGCTGAATCCACAACAGTGGGCCACGATGATATGGCAGAGAAGGCCCGTGGACACCCACCTCTGGGACCCCCCAGAGACATCCTCAACTTACAACTCCCTCCCCGTCCAGCTGCAGAGAGGCTGAGCAGTCAGCAGTGGGTCCCTGTCAGAATTCTACTTTTGAGTTCATCTGTCTCACTGCAGGTGTACTCCCAACGCTACCCTCTATGTTGGCGATGGCTTGATGAGGGTTATTCCTGGCCATCAAAAACGAGCCCTAAATAAAACTGAAGTTCAATGTTTATTTTTCGCCCATAAATGTGCTTTATTTCATAATTAAAACCCTAAAAGGATGAAGACGCTTCAGAGATTCCTTATGTTGGAAAGTAGACCATTTCTAGTTATTCCTGGCCATCAAAAACGAGCCCTAAATAAAACTGAAGTTCAATGTTTATTTTTCTCCCATAAATGTGCTTTATTTCATAATTAAAACCCTAAAAGGATGAAGACGCTTCAGAGATTCCTTATGTTGGAAAGTAGACCATTTCTTCCTTGTGTTGGCAGCCTAGTCACTGTGAGAACTTTTTCTGCTGAAACAGCCACCTCCTGTCACCGGGATAAAATGAGGATGCCCAAGGCACCCCAGGAAGCCTGGCTTAGAATCACTGGTGCATTCCTAAGAGGTCTTAGGTTAGACCCTAAAGAAATCAGACCAGGAAATACAGCATTCTTGAAGCAAACCATGAAACAACTGCTTGCTTCCAGTGGGGCTGGCTTGCCTGAGTCATCACTGAGTGGGAGGGACTGCAGCCAGCTAGCTGTCCCACCGGTCGGGGTTTGAATTTCTCTGCAAAGTCACACTTCTTGTAAGTCAAACAGCCCCAAGGAGATGGCTGGGGTCTGGATAGCAGCTGTGCTGTCTCTCTCTTCCCTCTTGACCCCAGTCATCCTCCCAGGCACAGAATTCTCTCTGCTAAGAGTTCTCCAGAGAGGCAGAGACTCCGGGGATGGTACTGGTAGTATACATCCTGTCCGTAGGCAAGGAGATGGAGGCACAGGAGGGCCTTGTGATCCAAAATGATCAGCTGCCATGCCTGTTCTAATTATAGAAATGCACTCATATATGTGTCTATTGAGGAGGTTGAGGGGGCTCGGAATTCCACAGCTTTAAGGCTCACAAAACCCCTCTATCTCTAGCCAGTGGGATGCTGCTGCATGGAACAGGGAGCTCAGCTCAGTGCTCTCTGATGACCTAGAGGGGTCGGATTGTGGGGTGGGAGGGAGGCTCAAGACGGAGGGGATATAAGTATACTTATAGCTTATTCACACTGTTGTACAGCAGAAACTAACAAAATGTTGTAAAGCAATTATATCCCAATTTTTAAAAAAAAGCCTCTATCTGGTTCATCCTCAGTATCGTGAAGTTCTCTCAGCACAGCTAGAGCACCCTAGAGGACCCCTCAACCTCCTGGAAATATTCCAGATTCAACATTACAGGCAACCCCTGCTCTGTCCCCTTTGTATGAGCTTGGTGCTTTTGTGGACAAATATACACAAGTCCCAGTGCTTACTCATTTACAGCATACAATGCTGACATACAAACCACAAACGGAGAAATAGGGAAATCTGAGAAGCCAGTCTGGGGAGCTTCCCAGCTCTGGGCCTCCCTTGTAATTTAGAAAGAAAGTGAAGTCACTCACTCGTGTCCAAGTCTTTGTGACCCCATGGACTGTAACCTACCAGGCTCCTCGGTCCATGGGATTTTCCATGCACAAGTACTGGAGTGGGTTGCCATTTCCTTCTCCAAGGGATTTTCCTGACCCAGGGACTGAACCAGGGTCTTGCGCATTGCAAGTAGATGCTTTACCATCTGAGCCACCAGGGAAAGCCATCTTGTAATTTAACGGCCCCCTAATCCTCACTTGTACCCTCAACATCCCTGCCTCCCTTTAAGAGGCCTAATCCTGAGCCCAGGCAGCAGCAAATTAAACTCCGGCCCGTACTTGGGACTCGACATCAGTGCTGTTGGTGAATCAGACCTAAACCCTCTTTCCTGGTTTTCAGCTGCACTAATGCTGTGCTTCCTGGGCTTGAGCTACTTATATAGTTGTGTGTACCATGTTAAAAATGGGGCTTCCTAGGCGGTGCTAGCAAGTACCTGCTTGCTGGTGCAGGAGACGTAAGAGATTGGATTTGATCCCTGGGACAGGAAGATCCCCTGGAGGAGGGCATGGCAACCCACTCCAGTATTCTTGCCTGGAGAGTCCCACGGACAGTGGAGCCTGGTGATCCATGGTCTATAGGGTCACTAAGAGTCAAATATGACTTAAGCGAATGAGCTCACATGCAGCATATTAAAACCTCTTGGACTGGGGTCCAGCTTGTTTTTCCTCTCTCCCAGGGACTGTGGTCCTAGTGAAACTCAGATCAGAGGCCACCTAACAATAGGCTTCCCTTTTGCTTACAGAGTGAGTCAGGAGGGGTGGGGAGGACTGCCAGTCCTATGCAGGGACCCTGAGTACGTCCTGTCACACCTCAAGGCAAAACATTGCATCATATATGACCAGCACAGAGGTGAGTTGTCCCTATGGCCCTTTTGGACCTTGCCCTCAAAAGAGTCCAGCACTGAACACCCAACAGCTGGTTATCAGAACATTTCCCAGGGTAGGAATAAACAGAAAACCCCATTCTGTTAATCCAAGTTTTCTGGGCTTAGAAGGACCCACAAAAGCATCTAGTTAAGTGTTCCATTTTACAGAAGAGAAAACTGAGGCCGCCAACTCTGGACTGGGCAGGGAGGTAAGATCAGAGGCAGAAACACACTTGTCAATTGCTCTGTTGAGAGTTACTCTAGACTAACCATTAGAGATTCAGCCTCTGATCTTGGGGAGCACAGTGTCTAGAGAAAGGCAAACCAAACGCAGAAATGCAATCCAGTCGGGGAGAGGGATGGTGGACAGTACCTGAGGGATTGTTGGGGTGAGAACAGAGCCCTCTAGCTCTCTAGGGTACCAGGAAAGGCCGACTAGGGCCAAGGAAATGTGGTTTGCACTTCTGAGATAGTATTTGCCCACCTAGAGGTATAACTCCAGTGCATTTCACCTTTTCATTTACAGTACTAAACCAAACTAAACATGGTAACAGATTAAACCAGAGAATTAGTTATGAAGGTTGCATATTAAGCAGTCTGAAACTGATGGTGTAGAAATAAGAAAGGGCTTTATTTTTCTCTACCATTGCCTTTAAACATGCTGTTTCTGATTTCCCCTCCCTGTCCTCTGACACCATCTCTGGCAGAACTCAGAGCTGTCCTCTCCTTTATAGTCATGAGAACATTCTGTTTAATAATTAAGGCTTATTTTCAGGTATTAAAAAGTCCAAGGCTATCCAAGTCAAAACCTGCCAAATTGAAATTTTAGTCTTGCATATGATTCAACGCCACTTTCTTTCATCCAGCTCAGGACTCATCCCTGGGCCTGAGAAAGGAGTGTGATCTGCTGATTGTGGAGAAGGGGTGTGGTCCATTGACCACAGAGGAGGGGTGTGGTCTGCTGGCCACAGAAAAGGGATGTGATCTGCTGACCATGGAGGAGGAGTGTGGTCTACTTGCCATGAAGAAGGGATATGGTCTACTGGGCACAGACAAGGGGTGTGGTCTGCTGACCACAGAGAAGCGGTGTGGTCCATTGGCCATGGATAAGGGGTGTGGCCCACTGATCATGGAAGAGGGGTGTGGTCCACTGACCATAAAGAAGCGGTGTGGTCCACTGACCATAAAGAAGTGGTGTGGCCTCTCCTTCCTCTTCCTTCTTCCATGCTCCTCCCTTTCTCATTCTCATCTCTCCGCTGCTTTTGGCTACTCCAGAATCGGGACAGAGATTAGAAGAAAAGAGAAGAAGTCTTGAACCTAACTGGTCCTATAATTTCCTCTCAGACAATGCTGTTGGCACTGACGCCCTTGATGTGACAGGACTTTGGATGCTGAATCTCTCCTTGGGAGGTTCCTTCTGGCATTTCCATCCTGAACAGTCTCGATGTGAGCAATGTGTCCTCTGGCTTGAGCTCTTGTCCTCCGCCTCCCACCCCAGGACCTCTATTGATGGAATCGCCTTTCCTAGAAGGCAGAGTGTCTTCAACACTGATACAGTTTAAGCTCAGCTGCCTCCAGAGCACCCGCTTCCCTCTTGCGATTCCTGTGTGTTCTTGCCATGTTCAACAGTGATGTGCAGGCTGCCATCCGTTGTCCCACTTTTGGCCTCACAGATGATTTCTGTCACCACTGCCTGCAGAGTTCTCCAGGCACAGGTTTCCATACATACCACAGGATGCGGACCAAGCTCTCCAAAGATCACCCACTGTGCTCCCCTTCCAGGCATCACCAGGTAGTCCTGGAAGTTCCTGCCGCTCAGCAGTTATCTAGCTGGTATGTGAAATGCCCATGTGCACTACTGCTGGCATCTCAGGCTCTGAGTAATTCACTTGGAACTGCTGCCACTTGGCTTTGGACAGGAGGATATACCCTTATCTTTACCACAGGGCTGAGGGTGCCTGGAACAGCTCTCCTCACTAAGCCAACAGCTCACTACACTTCCAAATTCTCTCCTTCAATCCTTCTATATGGACTGAAGATGGATGATGAGGAAAAGACTGGGGACCAGTCACACTTTCTTTCTGGAAGCCTCCAGAGAGGGTACCTGGCTGCTATGGTCTCCCCCTTTGGTATTTTTGCTAATATTTCAAGACAGCAGATATTGTCTTGAAAGCAAATTCAGCATCGTATTTCACTTACATTACTGCTTTGGTCGGGGAAGGCAATGGCACCCCACTCCAGTACTCTTGCCTGGAAAATCCCATGGACAGAGGAGCCTGGTGGGCTGCAGTCCATGGGGTTGCTAAGAGTTGGACACGACTGAGCAACTTCACTTTCACTTTTCACTTTCATGCATTGGAGAAGGAAATGGCAACCCACTCCAGTGTTCTTGCCTGGAGAATCCCAGGGATGGGGGAGCCTGGTGGGCTGCTGTCTCTGGGGTCACACAGAGTCAGACACGACTAAAGCGACTTAGCAGCAGCGACTGTTTTGGTAGATGAAGGTAATGCATTTAATTCCTAGGCTTTAGAGATCACCTGGGGCATTCCAGGTGGCTCAGTGGTAGAGAATCTGCCTGCCATTTCAGGAGAGGCAGAGGCGCAGGCTTGATCCCTGGGTCGGGAAGATCCCCGGAGGAGGAAATGGCAACCCACTCCAGTACTCTTGTCTGGAAATCCCATGGACAGAGGAGCCTGGCAGGGTACAGTCCACGGAGTCGCAAAGAGATGGAACAACTGAGCGATGAGCTCACACACACACACACACACACACACACACAGATCATCTAACCTTATGTTGCGGATGAGACCCTGAGGTCCAGAAAGGGTAAGGACTGGTCAAAATGTGGGTCAGGGCAGATCTGGGACCAACCCCAGGGGCCCTGCCCTGAGAGACCTATGCTGCACCCCCTGCTTTGCCCTGGGCTCATCATTGCTCTGTGGAAACCAGGGTGATTCCCTGGTTACTGAAAGTTAAGATGTTTGGAAGAGACGCCAGGCCTGGAACTGTGATGCCAACTCAGGGCTGAAAGCAGGGAGTGGATCTCTGGCTCCAGGAAAGGGAGCAAAAAGCTAATGCCAGGCGGGTCAGGAGCCCTTACGGAGAAATGCGACAGTAATTAAGGGGGAAGCCAGCCTTCTTGTCCTGGGTCATGACCACTCCCTTTAGTCTCTGTCGAGGTCACTTGAAGCAGAAGATTGTATCCGGCTGAGGCACAAGCTCAGGAAAGTGTTCAGGACAGCTTTATTTAATTCCCTGTCCATATGGAAATGCCCTCCACTGAACAGTTTGGAAGCCACAATTGCATTAGCCGTCTGGAGCTCCCATAAGCTCAATCAAGCCATAATCAAGGATCTTCTGTGATTGTCCATTATCTGCCTCTCAGCCAGAGAGGCACGTTCTTGGGGGGAAAGTGATCAGAGAGCTGCGTTCCTGGCACTAATTACATGCTAGCCTGCATCTGCGTCCCTCCCGCGGCTGTCAGGAGCCGTGGTGGATGGCCCCAGGATGCTTCTGTGCAGGTGACCCTCAGCAGGCTCAGAGCCCAGAATAGAGTCCACGCAGGACGGCCTCCCAGGCAGACAAGGTCTCGCCAGTTTAAATGTGGTTGTATGTTTTACATTGAGTACACCCCGGGTGCTCCAGGAAGGGCTACTGCTGGGTCAGCAGATAATTCACGGCAGGAACCCAGCGAACATCTGGAGATGCAGTGAAAACAACCAGATGGGTACCTCATGAGAACGGCAAGAATGGAGAGGAGGCAAGCACCAGATCCCCCAGCCGGCCCCCTCTGAACCAAAGGCCGTCCTTTGAGGGGCGGGGAGCTGGGGGGATGGAGGACAAGCCCGCTACCCCCTGACCTCAGCTCATTCTAGCAGCACTCTCCTGCCCACATCGTGCGTCCTCAGCCCCATCCCGTGGGCTCCTCTGGTCCTGTGCTCTCCTCCTCTTTGCCTGGTGGCTTGCTTGCCCCTCAACACAGCGCACCCAAACTTGATTTGGATCTCGTCTCCGGGACCAGCTTCTAATGACACAGCTGCCCCCAAAGCTCTCAAGTTCACCCAAGCATGATGTGACTCTTCTTTATTCGTCCCCACAGCACCGTCTCAGCCTGCCTCCCAGCACCTAACCTGGGCTGCAGCCATGCATCCAGCAAACAGAACCTGAGGACAGGAGCTGTTTCCAGCTTTAACTTTTCCTTTGTGTTTAGTCGCTCAGTCATGTCCGACTCTTTGTAACCCCATGGACTAGAGCCCACCAGGTTCTTCTGTTCATGGAATTCTCCAGGCAAGAATACTGAGGTCGATTGCCATTCCCGCCTACAAAAGGTCTTCCCAACCTAGGAATCGTCAAACCTGGGTCTCTTGCACTGCAGGCAGATTCCTTACGGCCTGAGCCACCAAGGGAAGTGGCTTAGGCAGTAAATTTTCAAAATTTACATACTTCTTCAGGAAATATGAAAAATCATACAAAAAGACAGGGAATAATAAGACCATCCTATGGATACCCGCCCCCACCAGGGCATATGGTTGTGCTTCACTTTTTTTAAGGCAAAAAATGTGGACAGATAAAGCTGATGTCACCTTAACATAGTTATCAGAGACTATAAAGCTCGTAAGTGGCTTTGAAGCTGAATCTCTGGTTTAAGTGCCAGTTCTGCCACTTAAAAGCCAGACAACCATGGGCAAGTGGCATCACCCTCTGTGCCTTAGTTTCCATCTGTAAAATGGCTGTGGAGTGTTGTCATGAAAATTCAGTAAGTTAATACGCGTAGGGGTCTCATTACAGTGCCTGTGTGGCATACAGTCAGTGCTCCATAAATGCTAAATTGTCTTCCACTCCTGCACCTATTTCTCATTGCTCCTCCCATACCATCCAATAGAGTCAGCCACATCACGGAGGGTGTGTGCTTCCAGTCCCTGCTTTGTCCTTTTACATCTTTACGTACAGATCCTTGAAACATAGCTAGTACTTTTTGTATGTGCTGTTTAATTTACACACATAGTGGTCCTTTGAATTGCAAACCCAGAAAGTCCAACTCTGACTTAAATGTTGGAGGATTTACTAGCTCCCATGGCCTTCCCAGGTGGTGCTAGTGGTAAAGAACCCACCTACTAATGCAGGAGACATAAGAGATGCTGGTTTGATCCCTGGGTTAGGAAGATCCCCTAGAGGAGGGCATGGCAACCCACTCCAGTACTCTTGCCTGGAGTATCCCATGGACAGAAGAGCCTGGCAGAGGAGCCTGGCGGGCTGCAGTCCACAGGGTCACAAAGAGTTGGGCACCACTGAAGTGACTTAGCACGTGCATGAACTAGCTCCCATAGCTGAAAAGTTTAGTGGCAAGGATTGCCAGGGTGATTAATCAGCTCAGCAATATCCTTAAGGACCCCGCTTCCTTTCTCTCCTGGCTCTTCTTTCCCTGACTCCAGTTTCAGCCCGGGACGGGCTCCCCTTTGGACTGTAATATGATTACCAGCCACCCCAGGACTGCATACCTCCTTGTGCCTATCCCGGGAGAGAAGGAGTCAGGAAATGCTCCAAGAAGAGAGAGGAAGCTTCTTCTCCAGAAGTCCTGACAAACTTCTCTTCACTTCTCATGGCTAAACTGGTCCACATAACTATCCCTGAATCACACAAAGGTTGGGGGTGGAATTCTATTGGTCAGCATTGTCCGCTTCATGTCCAGCCTGTAAGAGGAGGGGAGAGCTGCCTCTTCCAAAGCACACGGGCTGCACAGTTTGCTGTGGAAACCAGCACAAAATTATTTCAAGAGAAGGGACCTACAAATGGTGGCTGCCACTTATTAGCCTAACTTACGTTGTGCATCTTGCTTTTCCCATTCTGGTTTTTTTTTTTTTTAGGTCTATCCATTTGGTATAGAGAGACCTAGTTTATTCCTCAAAGTGAAGAATTCTTTCCTGTGAATAAGACTCATTACTTGGCATTCTCCCACCGATGGATTTTTAATTGCTTTCATGGCAAACAAGGCTGCAGTGAACATCTGTGCCTGTCTTCTGATGGACCATCTCAGTCATCTTCTTGTTTGCATCTGGCTCCTTCTCCAGGCACCAAGCCCGTGTGAAACTTTGACAAGTACTTATAGAATGAGTGAGTGAGTGAATGCTCTTTTCCCCTCCCAGTTATCAGCTATTGAAATGGTCCTTACAGGATGCTGGGCATGGAACCCTACAATGTTAGAGCTCAAGTGGGCCTTCTAATTTCACAGAGGAGTAAACAAGACTCAGGGAAGGAAACAGCGAACCGGAAGACACTCCATATGGCCCAGGGCAGAACATGGACTTGAACGCAAGGCCACTAACTTCAGACAGGGTTCTTCACTCCACTCCATTGCATCCCATTGTATTGCTCCGAGCTGGTCCCGTGCTCCTTTGTGCTGTGTGTTTGAAGTCCCTTCAGTCGTGTCTGGCACTTTTCAACCCTGTGGGCAGTAGCCTGCCAGGCTCCTTAGTCAAGGGGATTCTCCAGGCAAGAATACTACAGAGGATTGCCATGCCCTCCTTCAGGGGATCTTCCCAATCCATGGACTGAAACCATGTTTCTCATGTCTCCTGCCTTGGCAGGTGGGTTCTTTACCACTAGTACCACCTGGGAAGCCCACTGCTCCTTTTCACAACTTCTTTGACTCCTATGATCTGTTCCACAAATCCACCTGTGAGTTACCTGAAGCCTTGCCTGTGCTTCTCTTAGCAAGGGGCGGGGAAGCACCTGTGTTCAAGGCTCAGGTGAAATGCCGCTCTGCTAGCCAAGAGCAAGACAGCATCCCAACGCATCCCAGGCCGCCCTCGACAAAGCCCCTCCTGAAGGGCAACGGCCCAGAGTCACAGAACCTCTAGCAGGAGTTGCCACCAAGATCTTCTAGCCCAGTTCCCTGGCAAGTATCCCTGCACACACCTTCCAGCTCTTTCTTGGCCTCTCCAGTGATGAGGCACTTAAACCTCCCTTGGTAGCCACTGTGTTTTGGGGATAGTCCTGCGTGAAATCCCCACTTGTCTGTAACACTCACCTGGGGCTATCACCTGCCTTCTGGAGCCACTAAGGATAAAGCCCAATTCATTTTTATATGTCAGTTTTTCAAATACCTGAAGGATCCTGAGTCCATTCTTTCTCAGGGAAAAAAAATGGCCAGCTTCCAAATGCAACTTGCATAGAGAGGCTTCTACACACACACACACACACACACACACACACACACACACACACACACACACACCCTGGCTGCCCTGCCCCTTCCCTGCCACTGTGGTTGTCCTGTGTTTCTTATAGGATATAGGCATCAGGATAGGACCCTTCTCAAAGGTCTGAGTGCTTGTTCTCATCCTTAGATATCAGCCTAACCATCACTTCCTTTGGGGATATGTCCTTGAACTCCCCAGTCTGAGTTAGGTGCTTTTGTAGGTGTCTTCCTATCACCCCGCAATTCCCCATCCTGGCAACCATCCCCCCAGATTTCACAGCCTGTATTCTCGTGTGACCTGATAGGACCATGCCCACTGCTTTATCCTTGGAGCCCAGAGCACTGCCTGGCAACCTAAAGGCACCCCTTGCATGTTTATTAAACAAATTAATGAGTGAGATCATTTTATGATGGAAGAGAAAGTGAAGAAATGAAAAAAAAAAGGAAAATCATTCTTAAAAGCAAGTAGGGGCAAAAAGAAGAAAAAAGCAAAAGGAAAAACATGGTTTGATTTGTGAAAAATACAGGAGTGGTCCCTTCCTGCCTCTGACCACAGTGCCTGTTCATGACTCTTGAGACGCTTTTGGCTTCAAGGCATTCCATGCTCTCTCATACCTTCAGCTGCTCCTGAACTTGCAGGCAACTCACTCCCAGAAGGCCTTTCACTGGAACAGCTGGTCTCTTCATTTACTGGAGGGAAAACCAAAACAAGGGCAAGACAAAGAGTGGGATGGGAGGTGTGATGGTATGCCCAGCCATCAGGAGGCCACAAGATAACAGGCAACATTGATTTTACTTGAAGATTTGGGTGGGGAGTAGGGGTAACATTATAAAGCATCTTTTAATCTTAAAATAAAATTGGATATATTTATAGAGAGAGTAGAATGCAAAATCTGGATTCCTTTCAAAGACAAAATGTAAGACCTCAAGGAAATTTCATTGTTGTACAGCAGAAACCAGGGTTCCTCATTCATTCAATCTTTTGATATAATGCCACTATTCCAGGTTCTGAATATACAAGAATGAACAAAACAAATACAAATCATTGCCTTGGGACGTACCTGATTGTCCAGTGTTTAAGAATCTGCCTGCCAATGCAGGGGACACAGGTTTGATCCCTGGTGGGAGAACTAAGATCCTACATGCCACAAGGCGACTAAGCTCATGAGCCAAATTTAGAGAAAGCACTTGCGCCGCAGCCCCAACAAAGACCCAGAGCAGTCTCTTTCTCTTTCTCTTCCGCTGAAATAAATAAATTCATTCCATTAAAAAATTATTGCCTTCATGGAGCTTACTGTTAGCAAAGACAAACAACAAACAAAATGAGAAAAATATGTGGTTAGGCTAGGTAGCTGTAAGTGATGTGAGGAAAAATAAGCCGTGGAAGGAAAGGGACTAGACGTGTAGGCAGGAACGTGTGAGTGAGTGTGTTTGGGAAGATGACACTTGGGGAAGATCCAAGGAAGGGAAGACAGCGCAGAAGGCTTGGGAGTAAACTGCAAGGGAGGAGCCCCTGAAACCTGTTAAGTTTGAGGGTCCTGGAGGAAATCCAAGTGGGATCCAGAAAAAGTGTAAAAAAAAATATGGAGTGCAGGAAACAAGTTTAGGTTGAGTTTGAGATGAAAACGTGTAGCTGTCAATGGAGAGGAGACAATAAAATGACAAGAGTGTGTGAATCTTATAAAATAATCCAGGGCATGGATTGAGAACTGGAAACCCACGGATGAAGTCTGGCACATGTGTATGTTTTGTTTGGTCTTATAACTGGCATGGCAAATAGATTGTGAAGCAGTGACAGACTTAATATTCTTGGGCTCCAAAATCACTGAGGATGGTGACTATAAGCCAGGAAATTAAAAGATGCTTGCTCCTTGGAAGAAAAGCTATGACAAACCTAGGAAGCATATTAAAAACCTCAGACATCACTTTGCCAACAAAGGTCCATATAGTCAAAGCTATGGTTTTTCCAGTAGTCATGTACGGAGGGTGTAAGAGTTGGATGATAAAGAAGGATGAGCACCAAAGAACCGATACTTTCAAACTGTGACACTGGAGAAGACTCTTCAGTGTCCCTTGGACTGAAAGGAGATCCAAACAGTCAATCCTAAAGGAAATCAACACTGAATGTTCATTGGAAGGACTGGTGCTGCTCAAATACTTGGGCAACCCGATGGGAAGAGCTGACTCATTGGAAAAGATCCTGATGTTGGGAAAGATTGGGAGCAGGAGGAGAAGGGGGAAACAGGAGGAGATAGTTGGATGCCATCATCAACTCAATGGACAAGAGTTTGAGTAAACTCCGGGACATAGTGAAGGACAGGGAATCCTGGCATGCTGTAGTCCATGGGGTCGCATTTGGACACGACTGAGTGTCTGAACAATAACTGATTAGAATATAGGGGTTAAGACCTTAGGTTCTGGAACCAGACTACCTGGATTCCAGATCCTACACATTTACCAACTATGAGACTTTGAGCCCGTTCCTTACTCCTCTGTGCCTCAATTTATCTATCTGTAATAGCAGGACATATCATGTAGGCTTGTTGTAAAGATTCAATTAGTAAATTCACGTAAAGCAATTAGAAAAGAGCCTGGATCTACAGATGTTAGCTGCTGCTATTGATGAATATGATTGCAATTGTGCTTATTAGGTATTCACCTTGGTGCAAATGCTTTCCAGTTTACCCAGTTCCTGCAGGACCACTTCGTTTATCTGAACGACTTGCCTGGTCCTTGTCAGCATCTGAGTTTGTGACCAGTGGTGTGGAAAGAGGACAAGAACAGAAATTGAGGTGGACTATAATTTATGGGGCTAAAGACAGACACCTTTTCCCAACATTTAGACCTTTAATTTATTTAGAAAAGTGTTGGTATAAGGTGTGAGGCAGTGCACAACACAACTTAATTTGTTTCCCAAAGAGCAAGCATGTTATCCTAATATCATATACTGAATCATCTGTGTTTCTCCACTACTTTTGAATGTCACATTTATAATACCACATATTTCTCATATATTTAAGTCCATAGTTGGATTTCCCATTCAGTTCCACTGATCTGTTTATGGGATCCTGCAACAGTATTACAACCCCAAGAGGAAACAGATTTCTTTTATACTATTACTGTATTTGCAATGTTAGAGTTGCCTAACACACAGTAGGTCCTCAAATACTCATTGATATGGTGAATAAGTAAATTAATTGGTTATTGTACTTTTGGAGTCAGATGTGCTACCTTGTGCTACAAGTTCCTGGTTATTGTTCAGTTCAGTTCAGTTCAGTCACTCAGTGGACTGCAGCACGCCAGGCCTTCCTGTCCATCACCAACTCCTAGAGTTCACCCAAACTCATGCCCATTGAGTCAGTGATGCCATCCAGTCATCTCATCCTCCATCGTCCCCTTCTCCTCCTGCCTTCAATCTTTCCCAGCATCAGGGTCTTTTCAAATGAATCAGCTCTTCACATGAGGTGGCCCAAGTATTGGAGTTTCAGCTTTAACATCAGTCCTTCCAGTGAACACCCAGGACTGATCTCCTTTAGGATGAACTGGCTGGATCTCCTTGCAGTCCAAGGGACTTTCAAGAGTCTTCTCCAACACCACAGTTTAAAAGCATCAATTCTTTGGTGCTCAGCTTTCTTTACAGTCCAACTGTCCCATCCATACCTGACTACTGGAAAAATCTGGTTATTGTACTTTTGTAATTAAAAAAATATATCTAGTTGGAAAAGTCCAACCTTTTTTATTCTATTTTACAGAATACTCAGGGTTAGACTCATGCCTTTATTTCCCCCAAAGGAACCCAAAGTGAGGAATAGGAGTCTTCAAGAGATGAGGCTGGAGGGATAGCAAAGAACAAGCCAAGGAAGGGTCTTGTATAGAAGCCAAGAAGACTAGACTCTACTCTGTAAGCCAACAAAAGGCTGTAGGCAGGATCAGTTCAGTTCAGTTCAGTCACATCTGACTCCTTGAAACCCCATGAATTGCAGCACGCCAGGCCTCCCTGTCCATGACCAACTCCTGGAGTTCACTCAGATTCACGTCCATTGAGTCCGTGATGCCATCCAGCCATCTCATCCTCGGTCATCTCCTTCTCCTCCTGCCCCCAATCCCTCCCAGCATCAGAGTCTTTTCTAATGAGTCAACTCTTCACATGAGGTGGCCAAAGTACTGGAGTTTCAGCTTTAGCATCATTCCTTCCAATAGAAATAATCAAACAGTTGATTTCAGTAGTTCTCTCTGTGGACTCTGGGGTGGGTTGAATTTGAGAAGATAAGTCTGGAGATCTAGCCTTGGAAGTATTTGGGAAGAGGAATAAATGGATCTGTGAGCTTCTTATTGGGTAAGATTGACAGAGTCCAACCTAAACTGATTGGAATGGTAAAGGTAAGGTTGAAGGAGATGAAGATGCTCCCCAGGGTTTGAGTGACTGTGGAGAAAGTGGTGCCCTTTATCCACGAGAGGCTAGAGGAAGATTGGACTAGGGGGGAAATTCATCAGTCAGGTGTGGACTTGAGTTTGAGGTGCTTGTGGATCCTGTTTAGAACACATTTGAGTCTGGAATGCAGATAAGAGATGTGAAGAGAAAGGTTTTCAGGCTTCAGAGGTTGAAACCAGAGGTCAAGTGGGTGATGATGAGGAAACTGAAGGAACATTCATTGCTTCTCATATTTCCCAGCCACACAGCTAGTAAAAAATAGGTATATTTTGTTGTAAAGTTCAAGCTCTTAACCATTAGTCCCAGTTCTTTGCTGAAGACAGTATCTCCAAAGAGCTACTGTCAAGCTCACTCCTGGCCTGCAGTTGTTATCTGACCCAATACTCCAGGTTGGATTTATTTCAAAGCTTCAGAGATGAATCCCCAGCCCAGTGAGGACTACTCTGTAACCCTTCCTTTTTAAAAGAGACACTCCAAGTCCTAAAGTCTCCCCACAAGTTCCTGTATGATATAAACGAAATCACCCTTGAGCAGGCTGGGCCTCTACGGGTTCCAGGGGAACAGAATCTGATGAGAAGGGAGTAGATGCCCCCAAATGAATCAGCTCTTCGCATGAGGTGGCCCACCCTATTCCTCCAGTGATCCACAGCTGCCTGCCACACAAATACTGGAGTACCACTCCTGAGCATCCAACTTACTCATTCTTGCATTATACTTAATAGATGCAAATGCATGATTAATATTTTCCTCCACTGATGCTGATTTCATTCTGTTAGTGATTATACTGATGGCAACAGTTGAGGGGATTAAAAATCCCATTTAATTCATGGTAGATTTTTCTTTTAACTTTTCTGATAAATTTTAAATGTCAAGTGCTTTGGCATCTTCTACAAGATGCAGAGGCCAAATGAGGAGGCCAACGGTAGTAGCAGGAGTTCGGAAATAGCTCAGACAAAGTAGGAACTCAACTGGATGACCCATATTCCACACGGACCATGAAAGCAGAGCACTGGGCTTGACCTGGGATGAGAGCTCAGCTCCCATTGGCTCCCAGAGTCCTAATAGGAGCCGTGTCTTTCCCACTTAATGAGTCACAATAGTGAAGGCACTAGGGAGATCTTTCAATTTGAAGGAACTCTTTAGGGAACCCTTTTGTAAGGTAATCCTCCTGGATTAATCTCTTTATGAATTCGGTGTTTTGCTTTTTTTTTGTTTGTTTTTTGTTTGTTTGTTTGTTTTAAACTGAGTGAAGCCATGCGGATAGATAAAACCCAGGGTTTTCTCACTTTTATACCCCCTCCTTTTCACCTCAAATTCTGTTTAGTCCTCAACATGTGATGAAAGTTCTATGAGAAGAATCCAGATCCTTACGCCCTCTCCAAGTCCCCTACCCCAGGGCTTGTGTTATGGAGGGGTTAATATAGCAAATGAATATCCAGGAAATGAGTTTGGTTTTGTTTTTAGCTTGCCCACAAACCCAGGGCACTGCTCCTGCTTATTGTACTGATGATTAGCTGGCACTGCTACTCTTAGTAGTGTGCCTTGCTCTTCCTTAGGCAATCATAGAGCGTTTGTCTTAGAATGTTCCGTCCCTAGCTTTTCACAATATTGGTTCCTTCTCTTATTTCCAGTATCAGCTCGTCAACTTCTCAAATAGACCTCCTCTGGCCCATTAATCTAAAGGAGCAAGGCCCCTACTCATACTGTCACGTGACCCTATTTTATTGCCTCTAAAACACTTCTTACAATCTGAAATTATTTATTAAGCTGTTATTTAACTATAATTATCTTTCTCTCATCCACTGAGGTAAGCTCTAGGAGAGTAGGGATCTTACTTGCCCGGTTCATTGTTGTATTCTATCTGGTGCTTTGCACAATGCTCGGTACACAGTAGGAGCTCAATAAAATGTTTGTTGGACACATAATTAATGCATGTTGGACAAATATTTACCAGTACTTCTTACTGGTAAATATAAACTACTCGACAGTAACTCATTCCGTAATACCTTTAGCAAAAATTGGAAATTTTTCATATTTAAATTGCAAAGGAAAAGAAATATAATTTTGCTAATTTCAAGCCTATACTTTGTTAAACAATATTTCTAAGTAGAAGTTCTAACAATGTTTCTTTAATGAGTAGACAAACTTATCTATAATTAGAACATCAATTATATGCAAATTATACTGCCAATATCCTTGGATATGTTTTGTCCCCTTAAGCAGTTGAAATATCCTCTCCCCACTGTGTAATTTTGTTTATAGAACTATTTTATTTGGCAGTCTTTTAATTCATAAACAGTATAAAAATAAATATCACTCTTGCACCAGCTGAATTATCACACACTGAAAACCCAGTTATTAAGTGGTGGAATCATCTCTGAGCATATGATGAGTACAGGATAGATTAGTCACAAACCCAAATCGCACTTGAGAAACATAAAGCTGTTTTGAGGCCATAATTTTATTCTGAGAAACCAGCATCTTCTTCAGATGCTGGTGGTAGCACTGAGAAATACTTCTTAAAGAATGACATTATAAATAGGTGGAAGCACCGGCTAAGAGATAACTGATGAGCAATCGCTACGTAAGAGACATCTTTCTGACTTTGAAGTTCAGCTCACACCAAACTGCAATAAGCCTCCCAACTCTCGAAGGCCAAGAATTAACTAAAGAAAATTCTTAGAGAATGCAGACTTCCAGACATAGAAGAGTGAGCATCAGGCATATGGAGGAATGTGATTTCCCAAAAAGGATCCAAATCATGGGGCCATTGCAATATAACATTCTATCAAAGAGATAGTTGCACATCTATGTCCGTTAGCAACATTAGTCACAGTAGCCAAGGGGGGAAGCACTCAAATATCCATTAGTGGATGAATGGATAAACAAAATGCAGTAGACACGTACAATGGAATAGTATTCAACTCTGAAAAGGAAGAAAATTCTGACACGTGTGACAATATGGATGAAGTTTGAGGACTTTTAGGCTAAGTGAAATAAGCAGTCACAAATATACTGTATAATTCCACTTATATGAGATATCCAAGGGCTTCCCAGGTGACACTAGCGGTAAAGAATTCGCCTGCCAATGCAAAAGACATAAGAGACTTGGATTCAATCTTTTGGTTGGGAAAATCCGCTGGAGGAAGGCACGGCAATCTGCTCACCTAGCTTGCCTGGAGAATCCCGTGGACAGAGGAGCCTAATGGGCTACAGTCCATAGGGTCCCAAAGCGTAGGGCACGACTGAAGTAACTTAGCACACATGCACACACATCTGAGATATCTAAAGTTGTCAAATTTATGGAAACGGAAGGCAGAGTGGTAGTTGCCAGGAGCTGAGAGAATGGGCAAACGGGGAGCTATTGTTTAGTGAGCAGTTTCAGTTTTGCAAGATGAAGAAGTTCTGGACATCCATTGCACAGTGGTGACAACAAGGTGAATGTATTTCACATCAGTGAACTTAAAAATGTGTAAAGAGGGGCTTCCCTGGTGGTCTCAGTTCAGTTCAGTCACTCAGTTGTGTCTGACTCTTTGCGACCCCATGAATCACAGCCTGCCAGGCCTCCCTGTCCATCACCAACTCCCGGAGTTCACTCAGACTCACGTCCATCGAGTCTGTGATGCCATCCAGCCATCTCATCCTCTGTCATCCCCTTCTCCTCCTGCCCCCAATCCTTCCCAGCATCAGAGTCTTTTCCAGTGAGTCAACTCTTTGCATGAGGTGGCCAAAGTACTGGAGTTTCAGCTTTAGCATCATTCCTTCCAAAGAAATCCCAGGGTTGCTCTCCTTCAGGATGGACTGGTTGGATCTCCTTGCAGTCCAAGGAACCCTCAAGAGTCTTCTCCAACACCACAGTTCAAAAGCAGCAATTCTTCGGTGCTCTAGCGGTTTAAAATCTGCCTGCCAATGCAGGGGATGTGTTTGATCCCTGCTCCAGGAAGACCCCACATGCTGGGGAGTAACTAAGCTTGTGTGCCACAACTAGTGAGGCAGCTCTCTCGAGCCTGTGAGTCACAACTCCTGAGCCCACGCATTGCAGCTGCTGAAGCCTGCTCACCCAGGGCCTGTGCTCCGCAACAAGAGAAGCCCCTGCAATGAGGAGCCTGCGCATTACAACAAAGAAGAGCCCCCCAGTCGCCACAACTAGAGAAAGCCCATATGCCGCAATGAAGACCCACCACGGCTAAAAAATCAAATAAATGAACAAATAAACCCTGAAAAAAAAATACTCTGCCCTTCCAGTGCAGGGGTTGTGGGTTGATCCACGGTCAGGAAACTAAATTCCCACATGCTATGCAGTGTAGTCAAAAATAAACAAAAAACAAAAAATGAAGACATTGTCATTTTTTTGTCTCCAAGAAAATTCTTGTTTTGAAAAAGCCCACAATTTCTAAAAAAATTAAAATAAATAAATAAACTAAATACATGAAAAGAAAATATTACTGATCATTTTTCTACCTACATATCAGCTATTCCCAATTTTCATACCTTTCCAGCCCTCAACTAAATGTAGACATATTTTCACACCATTGTAGTCCTGGTGTACATACCATTTTGCATATTTTTTTCCCATTCGCTATTATGCTGCATTTTCCTAAGTTTTATATTTTCATTGAAATTATCATTGTTAATTGCTATCTAATATCCCACGGACAGAGGAGCCTGGTAAGCTGCAGTCCATGGGGTCGCAAAGAGTCAGACAGACTGAGCAACTTCACTTTCACTTTTCCCTTTCATGCATTGGAGAAGGAAATGGCAACCCACTCCAGTGTTCTTGCCTGGAGAATCCCAGGGACGGGAGAGCCTGGTGGGCTGCCATCTATGGGGTCACACAGAGTCAGACACGACTGGAGCGACTTAGCAGCAGCATTCCACTGAGTCAGTTACCACAATAAGCTTAGCCATTACTCTATTTTTGAGTAGTTGTTTCTATTATGCTAATACAGATAAAGCAGCCTTGGATATTTAAGTCCCTCGTGATGTACCCAGTATTTTAGATGATTGCTGTTTGAGACAATCTATCGCACAGATATTGCTGGAAGGTCCCAGGGAGCAACCAGCTGTGTTGCCATGAGGAAGACTGACCCTGAACACTGAGCACCATTCATCCCTCCAGCATCTTCCTAGCGGTAAGTTCATGGACCCACATCATGCCAAGTAGGCTGTGGAGCTGAGGGTGGTTTTAACTACACTTTTTGGTGGCATTCATCCAAATGGCAGCAATAACAGCATGTTCCTGTTTAAATCACATATACAACAACATTTGAGTGCTTCAATTACTGAATTACTCAATTTTCCTGGCTTCTGGGTAACTTCTGCAAGCAGAGAATCCATTCGTAGGACTATACCTGCTTGGCTATTTATTCTTTTTAATATTAAGAGTAGATTTTATCCATCTGTTATGAGGTTTCAGCACACGATGATCCCCTCTGCCTGAAAAGCCTCCTGACTCCACTCATCTTTCACATCTCAGAGCAAAATGTCCACTTTTGGGGGAAAGCCTTCTTTGACACTTCCTGCTCTAACCAGCTCAGTCTCCCAAGTTCCTGTTATCATTATTTTCTGAACTTCCCTTTCATTGCATTGATCAGGTTGTAGCTATGTATACTTACACAAGTATCTGATGTCCATCTGTCCCTCCAGATGTAAGCTCCACGGAACTAAATCTGTTCTTGATCACTGTTCCCAATGCCTAGCACATAATATATGATAAATAGCATTTCTGAATGAATTAAATGTCATCAGGGACAGCTATGAGCCATAGGGTTAACACAAGAGTAGAGAGGAGGAATCAAGGGACAAGGCTTGGATATTTAGCTTGGTCCACTTCTTCATATTCAGCAAAAGCATTATGATGACTTTAACAATGAATAAATCAGAGTTCATCATAACTCTTCTTTCTACAAATAGTATAGAGCGTTCACCTTCAGTTTTTCCTCTCTTCTCTACTCTCTCATAATACATACATGCTTAAAGTACCTAGCTACTTCTGCTTCAAGTTTTTTATTATATTTTACCTTTTCTTATAAAGTTGTATTATTTCAGAGGGGCAAAGCTTACTTTTTCCCCCTCATCTTTGCATTACCAACAATGCTTAGGAGAAGATACATCTTCAATAAACATTAATTCTTTTATCCTAAGATTCATATGCAATCTCAAAGGACTCTAAAGAGCCATAATAATCTTTAAAAAGAAGAAAAAAATTGGAATATCACTCTCCTTGACTTCAAAATTGACTACAAAGCTGTAGTAATTAAAACAGCGTAGTACTGGCATGAAGATAGACATATAGAGACCAATGAATAGACTAGAAAGCTCATAAATAAATCCTCATACATATGGTCAAATGATTTACAGCTGGGATACCAAAATGGCATAAATGGGGAAAAGACAGTTCCTTTGACAAATAATGTTGGGAAAATTGGATAACTATATGCAAAAGAATAAAGTTGGATCCTTATCCTACACAACTTGACACAGAAATTTCTTAAAATGAATCAAAGACCTAAACATAAAAACTAAAACTGTAAAACTCTTAGAAGAAAATATAGGAGAAAGCTTCCTGGTATTGGATTGGGTAATGATTTCTTGGCTGTGACAACAAAGATACTGGCAACAACAAAAATAAATAGAACTTTATCAAAATTAAAAACTTCTGGGCAGGAAGGATACAACCAACAGAAAAAAAAAACAACCCTGTAACAGGAGAAAATATTTGCAAATCATATATCTGATAAGGAGTTAATATTCATAATATATAAAGAACTCCTTAACAGCAACAAAACAAACAATTTTATTTTTATTTATTTATTTTTTGAACAGTTTGATTTCTAAATGAACAAGATACTTGGATACACATTTCTCCAAAGAAGATATGTAGATGGTCAATAAGTACATTAAAGGATGTTCAACATCACTGAATCACTGGGGAAATGCAAATCAAAACCACAATGAGACACCACCATACACCCATTAGGATGGCTACTCTGAAAAAGCACAATAGCAATAAAACAGAAACTAGTAAGCATGGAAAAAGTAGAGAAATTAGAATCTTAGTGCACTGTTGGTGAAAATGTAAAATGGTGTAGCCACCACGGAAAACAATATAGCAGTTCCTCAGAAAATTAAACACAGAATTAGAATTTTATCTAGCTATTGCACTTATAGGTACATACCCTAAAGAATTAAAAGCCGGGATTCAAACCTATATTTGTACACCGTGTTCACAGCAGCATTATTCATAAGAGCTAAAAGGTAGAAACAACCCAGGTGTCCATTGATGGATGAATGGGTAAACAAAATATGGATATACATACACTGGAATATTATTCAGTCATGAAGAGCAAAGAAAAATCTGACACATGCTACAAAATAGTTGGCCATTCAGTTCAGCTTAGTTGCTTAGTTGTGTCCGAATCTTTGTAGCCCCATGGACTGCAGCACACCAGGCTTTCCTGTCCACCACCAACTCCTGGAGCTTACTCAAACTCATATCCATCAAGTTGGTGATGTTATCCAACCATCTCATCTTCTGTTGTCCCCTTCTCCTACCTTCAGTCTTTCCCAGATCAGGGTCTTTTCTAATGAGTCAGTTATTCACACTAAGTGGCCAAAGTATTAGAGCTTCAGCTTCAGCATCAGTCCTTCCAATGAATATTCAGGGCTGATTTCCTTTAGGATTGATTGATCTCCTTCCAGTGCAAGGGACTCTCAAGAGTCTTCTCCAACACCTCAGTTCAAAAGCATCAATTCTCTGGCGCTCAGCTTCCTTTATTGTCCAACTCTCACATATATATGTGACCATTATGCTAAGTGAAATATCCAATCACAAAAGTACAAATACTGTACAGTTTTGCTAATATGAGGTCCATAGCATTGTTAGATTTATAGAGACAGGAAGTAGAATGGAGGTTGCCAGGGAGTTGGGGGAAAGGTAAACAAGGGTTCAATGGATAGAGGAGTTTCAGTTTTGCAGGATGCAGCAGCTCAGTGGATGACGTGGTGGTGATGGTTGCATAACAATGTGAATGGTTTTAATACCACTGAACTGCATGCTTTAAATGGTTAAAATGGTACATCTTATGTGTATTTTGCCACAATTGAAAAAAATAGTTGTTTTTCCACTATTTGTAACAAGTGTGAATCCCCTCCTTGCCTAGAATGGCACCTTGCTTCCAGTGTGTGCTCAGTAAATGTGAGAGTGAATGAGTGGCCAGAATCCCAGAGCTGGAAGGTGCCTTAGAAGCCATTTATGGAACCCTGTAGTTGGTGGAGAAATATACCATTCCCATCTCTGCTGAGAACCCCTAGGTTGTAGAACACTCCCCGCCTCTCAAAGCACCTCACTCCATTGTTGTATGCATTTTTTTTTTCACTAGAAAATTCTGCTTTAAGTCAAGCTGAAATATGATTTTCTGGTAATATCTCTCCATCCTCGGTCGATAGTCCTACCTCTACCTTCTGAGCCCAGAGAGTCAAATAGGTCAAATTCTAGCTCACCTGACCACCATTATTCAATAGAAGGAGACTGTTTCCTCTACACTAGGATAATTGAAGCTTACCCCCAAATTCCTTCAGTCTGTGATGCTGGAGAAAACTGTTGAAAGTCCCCTGGACAGCAAGGAGATCAAACCAGTCAATCTTGAGGGAAATCAGCACTGAATATTCACTGGAAGGACTGATGCTGAAGCTGAAGCTCCAGTATTTCGCTCATCTGACATGAACAGACAACTCATTGGAAAAGTCCCTGGTTCTGGGAAGGATTGAGGGCAGAATGAGAAGATGGCATCAAAGGATGAGATGACTGGATGGCATCACTGATGCAACGAACATGAACTTGGGCAAAACTCTGGGAGATGGTGAGGGACAAGCGAGGCTTGGTGTGCTGCAGTTCACGGGGCTGCAGAGAGTCAGACATGACTGAGCAACTGAACAACAACAAGCCCAAATGCAAATTTTCCAGCCAGGAAATACTCTTTTTGCATTTAGATGCATGCTAAAATGCTCAAAAGGAGTAGCTGACCTCCAATTCATTTTAGAGATTCACCAAAGGTCAGGAATATGGAAGCAACAAAGGGGTCTGATGGAGGCTACTTGGGAAGGGGACTCTGCTAATCAAAAAACAGAAGTATTTAACCTGGAGCAGAGATGCCTCAGAAGATACTACATGTTCTGAGGATTGCTCTATGGAAGAGGAACCCATGGAGTGTAAGTTCATGGAAGGCAGATTCAGCTCAGTTATAAGAAAATACTCTAGAACTATTTGAGCACATAGACACTTCATCATTGCCCTTTCGATTTCAGAAAATAGACACACACACACACACACACATACAACTCATGCATCACATTGGGCTTTCTATCACTATCCAAGCCTAGCACAGAGCAATTCTAGAAGCATTTCTGTTTTTAATACAAATGCACAGAGCATAGCTAGTTAAAAACCAAACAACTGTAAAAATGGTCGCTATTGAGGAGGGACTACTCAAAGACCTTTGTCTCAGATCCTGCTCATTCCAGAGCACCTTAAGACCTGTTTCTTCCCATTGAGCTGCAGCGATTCTAACCTGGTTCCTCCCAGGGCTGGAATTCTCTGACCTTTT
This sequence comes from Madoqua kirkii, assembly GCA_006408675.1. NCBI lineage: Eukaryota > Metazoa > Chordata > Mammalia > Artiodactyla > Bovidae > Madoqua > Madoqua kirkii. The sequence continues at coordinate 24,868 of SJYC01027018.1, forward strand.
ATGTCCTGGCAATGACTTCTATGCGTTTTGGCAGTGACTGTCTGCATTTCTGATTCAACCCTGATCTCAGCCTCTCGGGTTTTCTCTCTCCTTCCATGGATGGCCAAGGTTTCTGCCACTCCTTCTGTTCCTGGAGCAATCCATGCTTTTGAAAAATGACCATGCCGACGGGAAGCTAACACTCCCAGCCTGCAGCAGGTCCTGTCAATCTGATTTTTAAATGATGGAGGAGGTGTAGGGACGAGGCTCAGGGTGGCATTAGCAATCTCCAGGCTGATGTAACGATCCATTGAAAAGGAGGAAAGGATCTTCTGAAATGTGAGCACATTCACAGACCCAGAGGACAGAGAGGTATTTAGAGTGAACTGGAACAAACCTGCAACATCAGGTGCGTTCTGCCTTCAAAAATAGCTGCCAGTTAGAAGGGTTATTTACATATTGATTTCATGCTAACTTTGTAATGGAATGTGCTGCCTGCCTGCCTGAGACCTAACAACTGTCATCATAATTTTTTCTAAAAATACAGTCAGAGAAAAACACTCAGTGAACCCTCCACTGGAAAGTGGCTGCCAAAGACCCCAGATCCAAAACTGACTGTCTCGACCACATCCAAAGGCAAGGACACTCAACACCCATCTCGAAGGGAACGTTTCACAGTTGACCCTCCCTTCTTCCAATCAGCCAGCACTCCAATTTTTTTTTGTCATTCTAGAAAACATGACTTGTCCTAAGATGAGGGAGATGAGTCTCCCTCAGAGCAGCCTTTATGGAACCTCCAACTGGCCCCTTATCAGAAATAATGGATGAGAAAAGGGCCGGAATCAGCAGACCAGCCCCAATGCCATATCCTGGGTGTGTTTCTGCCTTGGTTTCTCTCCATGGCTCTCTCCTAAAGATCCTCTCTTCTCCTGACTGCTAACAGCCAACTTCCCATGTTTCTCACTCGAGCTCCTTCTGAACCCCACAGTTTTGTCTCCATGGATCCTACAGAGCTGATCCTTGGCAGGGTTGACATCGCTCTCCAGCAAAATATTAGCAATTTAAATGCCTTTTTGCCAGGCCTGATGGAGCTGATTCGGTTGTGATCCTGGGCATACGGATGGCATATTTGCTGTGAGCTAGGTGAGATGAGTCCCAGGAGGACCACGCCAGCCCCCATGCCTCCTTCCCCAGTGGTTCTGGGACCGGCGGCCGTGTGAGCAGTTACCTCGGCCGGAGCCAACCATAACTGCTGTCCACTTTGTTTCAGGCTCCCACTGCTGGGGACAAATCTTTCATTCATAAAGAGTAGCTTGTTAGGGAAACTCCGGGGACTCTAAGGCCACTTAATTAAATTGGGGAAAGTCGCTTGGCCCGGGTGGGAAATTTGCACACAAAGGTACGGTGTCTGGCGTTTCCCTTCAACCAAACCGCTCACAACAAAACCACGACCTTACCCCGTTCCCCAGGCCCCTCTGCTCTCAGCACCCTCTCATTAGAGGGCATTTGTTTGGGAATGTTTTCCCAGCGATTCACTGACAGGCTTTTCATTCCTCCCTGGGCAATCAGGGGTGGCAAGTACAGGCTAAGAGCCCTCCAAGGCTGATTGCTGAAAGAATTTCCAAAAGGAAATAGTGTAAACAGGTACATTGAAAAAGCCTCTTTTGAACAATTATGTAAACATTCCAAACACTATTTGAAAACTTTCACAGTGGAACTGTCAGATCGGAGCATTCTTGTCTAATTGCCCGCACACAATGCACCCTGCAGACCCAGTTCTGAGAGAGTTTCGCTGGACATGTGGGGCGTCAGATAAAGAAAGTCAAGGGAACGTGGTCATGTACAACTGCATCTTTGTGTGTGTTCTCACTCCCTCAGCTTCCAGAAGAATCTCTCAGGAACAGGAGGTTCCTTCTTCTGGGAGGATTTCTCCAGGACCTGGTCCAGTGCTCTGCACACGGGGTCAGTTGATGAGCCTGGAGATAAGATATTCCCAGGTTCATTTCCATCAAAGCATCAAATAATCATCCGGTGATACCAAGCAGAGTTGCTGGCAATGTTCCCCTACCATGGGAATGGCTTCTCGCTTGCCTGTCTTCTCCTCCAACAGGGCTTCCCGGTAGCTCAGCTGGTAAAGAATCCGCCTGCAATGCAGGAGTCCCTGGTTCCATTCCTGGGTCAGGAAAATCCCCTGGAGAAGGCATAGGCTACGCACTTCAGTATTCTTGGGCTTCCCTGATGGCTCAGCTGGTAAAGAATCCGCCTGCATGTGGGAGACCTGGGTTCGATCCCTGGGTTGAGAAGATCCCCTGGAGAAGGGAACAGCTTACCCACCCCAGTATTCTGGCCTGGAGAATTCTGTGGACTGTATAGTCCGTGGGGTCGCAAAGAGTCAGAGAAAACTGAGCAACTTTCACTTTCTTTCTTGTCCTCTAGTTTCCTGTTTTCCTCTTTTTCCAAACAGCCCAGATTCTCACAATTAAACTGAATTACTTTGCTGCACACTGGAAACAAATATAACATTGTAAATTAACTATCCTTCAAGAATAAAACGATTATAAAAGGAAGGTCATATATGAAAAGTCATCTGAAACCTTGGTATTTCCATGATCACATTACTAGGAGCTGGGAATTTAGGTGGCATGAGCAAACTGCTTCATTTCAAATTTCACAGAAACACCAAAGTTTCAGGTGACTGGTGTGCTAATTTCTGGTGTACAGCAAAGTGATCATTTGCATACATACACAGAGATAGATTCTTTTTCATTATAGGTTATTACAAGATATTGAATATAATTCCGTGTGCTCTGTAGCAGTACAGTGTTATTTATCTATTTTATACATAGTAATTTGTATCTGCTGATCACAAATTCCTACTAATTTATCCCTCACCCACCCTTTCCCCTTTGGTACCCACAGGCTGGTTCCCTATGTCTGTGAGCCTGTTTTATAAATAAGTTCATTTGTATCATGTTTTAGATTCCATGCATAAGTACTGTCAGGCAGCATTTGTCTTTCTCTGTCTGACTTCACTTAGTATGATAATCTCTGCTGCTAAGTCGCTTCAGTCGTGTCCAACTCTGTGTGACCCCAGAGACGGCAGCCCACCAGGCTCCCCGTCCCTGGGGTTCTCCAGGGAAGGACACTGGAGTGGGTTGCCATTTCCTTCTCCAGTGCAGGAAAGTGAAAAGTGAAAGTGAAGTCGCTCAGTCGTGTCCGACTCTTAGTGATCCCATGGACTGCAGCCCACCAGGCTCCCCCGTCCCTGGGATTCTCCAGGCCAGAGTGCTGGAGTGCCACCGCCTTCTCTGAGATGATCTCTAACTCCACCCAATACGCAGCCTCCTTTGAGTCAATGTCGTCTCTCCAGTCATCTGGGGTCCATTCAGCCTCCGACTGCCAAGCCTTGAAGGGCTTATCTCAGTAGAAACTTCGGGGTGGGGTGGGATGTGACTTATTTTTGTATTTTAAAGTCTGTTTCTTAGGAGTCAGTAGGAAAAGACAAAATGTTCAACAAAGAGGATTGGCATATCAACACAATAAAGCCTTACAAATGTGTGACATGAGGGCTAAGTGGAGACATGGGAGATATTATGAAAACAAAGCCAAAAACTCAGGCCACAGAATCATATTTGCACTCTACGTGCAAAGACCAAAAAAAACCCCAAAACACAACAACAACAATAACAATGTAACTGCAGGTGGCGAGCGGAAAGGGTCACAGCAGGATGAAAACACTTGCTCTGCGGAGTGGGAGTGCCAGCATGCGTCACTCTGCAAGCCCATCTTTAATGTCACCGCATTGTGTCGTCCAGGCAGGGTCTGGGAGTGCTAGAAAGCACCCGGGCACATACACAGTTGAGCGCAGAAGGCTCCCCCAGTAACCCGCAGAGGGAGGTGCACATCAGCCCGCAGCACTGCACATCCTTACCGAGACTGTGGATCAGAGCTTCTGAGTGTGTCGCTCAGGTCTGCAGAAGGAGCTCAGGCCGGCCTGCTTGCTGAGTCCCCAGGAGTCAGACACAGAATCACAGCTACAAGATAAGTTGGATGTAGACAAATGCTGATGCTCAACAGGGCCAGTTAGACAGCAGGAACCAGAGAGGCAAGTTACCTCTATCTCGGAGCGCCCTAGATACAGAAGGGCTCAGCGTCAGAATGTGCCCATCTAGCAGGTTTACTCCATTTGACTGGTCAACATCATTCGGCATCTACACTGTGCCAGGGCTGTGCTATTCACTGGACATACAAAGTCACAGGATAATTTTGATCCCCAAACTTAATTCACAATTAAGTGAGGAACCATCATCTTCAAAAATGCACATGAGTCAAGTAGGTTTTAACAAGGGTATCAGGACAATGCATTTCCAGGTGGCGCTCTTGGTAAAGAACCCACCTGCCAGTGCAGGAGACATAAGAGATTCAGGTTTGATCCTTTGGTCAGGAAGATCCCCTGGAGAAGGAAATAGTATTCTCCAGTATTCTTGCCTGGAGAATCCCATGGACAGAGGAGCCTGGTGGGCTTCAGTCCATAAGGGTCGCAAAGAGTCGAACAGGACTGAAATGACTTAGCACATACACATAACGGGCAAAAAATAGTCTTTTCAACAACTGATGTTGGAACAAATGGATATCCATATGGAAAAGGATGAATTTGGACCCCTACTTCACACCATGTACAAAACTGCTTCAAAATAGACCATACATAAATATAAGAGCTAACACTATAAGACTTTTGGAAGAAAGCATAGGTGTAAATCTTTATGACCTTGGATTAGGTAATGGTTTCTTAGATAAGACACCAAAAAGCACAAGCAATAAAAGAGAAAAAAATGGATTAACTGGAGTTGAAAATAGTCTTTTCAACAACTGATGTTGGAACAAATGGATTCCATATGGAAAAGGATGAATTTGGACCCCTACTTCACACCATGTACAAAACTGCTTCAAAATAGACCATACATAAATATAAGAGCTAACACTATAAGACTTTTGGAAGAAAGCATAGGTGTAAATCTTTATGACCTTGGATTAGGTAATGGTTTCTTAGATAAGACACCAAAAAGCACAAGCAATAAAAGAGAAAAAAATGGATTAACTGGAGTTGATAAAAATTAGAAACTTTTTTTCTAAGGATGTTATCAAGAAAGTAAAAAGGCAACTCACAGAATGAGTGAAAATATTTATGAATCATATACCAAATAAGGGTTGCTGCTACTGTTGAGTTGCTAGGTCATGTCCAACTGGTGACCCCATGGACTGTAGCCCACCAGGCTCCTTTCTCTATGGGATTTCCTAGGCAAGAATACTGGAATAGGCTGCCATTTCCTTCTCCAGGGAATCTTCTCAACCCAAGGATAAAACCCATAGCTCCTGCTTGGCAGGCAGATTCCTTAATATCCAGCATATATAAAAATTCAACAATAAAAAGACAAAAGATCTAAATTCAAAATAGCAAAGAATTTTAACAGACGTGTTTTTCCAAAGAATATATACAAATGACCAACCAGCAGATATAAAGATGCTCAACGTCATTAGTCATTAATGAAGTTCAAGTCAAAACCACAGTGAGATACCACCTTACACCTACTATGATAGCTATAATCAAAAAGATAGACAATGAAAAGTATTGGCAAAGATATACATATATTGGAACTCTCAAAGATTGTGGTGGAAGTGTAAAAATGATGATGCCATTGTGAAGAAGAGTTTGGCAGATACCCAAAAAGTTAAACATAGAGTTACCATGTGGCATAGCAAGTGCACCCAAGAAAACTGGAAACATGCTGTGCTGTGCTTAGTCACTCAGGCATGTCTGACTCTTTGCAGCCCCAAGGACTGTAGCCTCCAGGCTCCTATGTCCATGAGGATTCTCCAGGCAAGAATACTGGAGTGGGTTGCCATGCCCTCCTCCAGGGGATCTTCTCAACCCAGGGATCCAACCCAGGTCTCCCACATTGCAGGTGGATTCTTTACCATCTGAGCCACCAAGGAAGCCCAAGAATACTGGGGTGGGTAGCTTATCCCTTCTCCGGGGATCTTCCTGGCCTGGGAATTGAGCCGTGGTCTTCTGCATTTGCAGGCAGGTTCTTTACCAGCTGAGCTACCAGGGAAGCCTAATTGGAAACATAGGTCCACACAAAAACTTGGATATAACCATTCATAGCAGCATTATTCATAATAGCCCCAAAGTACAAATAATCCAAATGTTCATCATTGATGAGTGGGTAAACAAATCATGGTATGTCCATATATGGAACGCCATTTAGTCATAAGAAGGAAGTACTGTTACATGCCGTGAGCAAGGCACAAAAGACTACATATTGTCTGCTTCTATTAATATGAAATGCCCAGAATAGGTAAAGCCATAGAGACATAGAGTAGATTAGTGGATGCCAGGGACTAAGGGAAAGGGGGAATGAGCGGTGACTGCTAAAGCGTACAGGGTCTCTTCTGGGGGTGATGAGAATATTCTAGAATTAGATAGAAATGATGGTTGCACAGCCTTGGGCCTATACTAAAACCACTTTAAAAAGGATGAATTTTATGATATGTGAATTATACTTCAGTTATTATTGGTTTTTTTTTAATGCGTTTGAGAACTTCTAGAAACTGTAAAGCACCACACAAGGATAGAGACAAATTGGAGCTCTCGCAGATTGTGGTGGAAGTGTAAAATGATGCTGCCATTATGGAAAAGAGTTTGGCAGATCCCCAGAAAGTCTGTAGCGGAACCAGGAAATATTGCATGGAATCCAAAATGCTCATCAGCTTGATTCCTGAGGCCCACCTCAGCCTTCACACCAGTGGTTCACCAGAATGAGTTGCCACTGTAGCCAGCCCTGGGCCTCAGGAGCCTAACTGGGGCTTCTGTGTGGCCTTGGTCTTCCGGAAGAGGATGAAGCACATGGTTCTTAGGTCTGCTAAGCCTTCTAGGAAGGGAGCATAGGGAACACATACACGTAATATGCCTGGAAACCAGCACACACAGGGAGGCCAATGGCGCTGAGTCTGAATCAGAGGACTCTGGCCAAAATCCCAGCAGCAGGGCAACCCTGTGCAGGGACCACATATACACTCCACTGATTTCTTTCATCAGATTGGGTTAGACTGTGCCTTGAAATTCCAAGGAGAGACTCTTCCACTCATTCTGTGGTTCTGCAATAGCAGCCAAAGTGGGCAGAACCCTTACACCTCAAGCACAGCCCTGCTAGCGATGGGTTCTGTGTTTCCCAGAGCGGGCTTGCTGCAGTGACTGGCTTGGGGCCACAGGAGCTGGACCTGGTTTCAGACCGCTTCCAGGCCATGCATTGCCCAGGCCCACCAGATTCCTGCGCCATGCCCCTGAATCTCCAGGTTGATACCCTTGTTCTCTGCATGAATAGCTGTGACTGCATCCAGGACCCAATATACACTTCAAATTGCCCCAAGGGCCTCATCTGTCTTTGGCCATAGTCTTCTGAGCTCTAGACTGGGCTGGGCTGAGTGGTTGGTACCCAGTGTTCAAAGGGTGACCTGGGCTTCAGAGCATTCCTACATTAAGATAATCTCCTGAGCTACGTGAGTCTGTGGGGACAGGCTCAGCTTGTCTCTCTGACCTCATCCCCCACCACTCCCACCTTCCTTCATTCCACTCAGGCCACGCTGGCCCCGAGGGTCCTGCAATCCGAGCATGGTCTTATTTCAGAGCTTTTGCGAGCTTTTTTCTCTGGCTGGAATGATTCTTGCCTTAGTCACATGGCTGGCTCAGTCACTTCTTTCCTCAGATATAGCCTCACAGAAGTCTCCTCGGACCACCCTTTATAAATTAACATCCCGGTCACATTGTACCCCCATATCCTGCTCTATTTTCCTTTTTCATATGCCTTTCATCTATAGCCCCCTGCAGAAGGGACGCTGGGATAGAGGCATCATAAAGATTGGACCTTGTGGCCTTTAGACCAAACCTTGTATCCTCAGCATCTGAGAGTCCATGGCACCTCACTAACTCTACATATCTGTGAATGAATGAATGAGCAGATGATAAATAAATGAATATTTTATCCCAGTTGAACCTCCTGACAGCCTTATGAGAAAGGCAGGCTATGAGCTTTGTCTTAGTCTAAGAAATTTAAACACAGGGCAATAAATTCCTTGTCCATGTTCATAGACAGTCAGGGGTGAAAAAGGAACTTGTGTGCGGGGGCTCGTCTCAAAGTCCTCTTTACAACTCCAGGACCCTCCCTTTGCCCATGTGAAATCCTCTGTGTGGAGACTTCTTGGAGGATTTATGGAATCTCAGGCTGGCCTAGTGTGCCCAGCCTTCAGGGGGAGCAGGTCTGGAGAACTGGGATGATGAAACATTCAAAGAGAGGAGCTCAGCGTCTCTTAGCACTGGCCCTGAGTGTGCGTTCCATCCCAGCAAAGCCCCTGCCAGAGACTGCTCCAGATATACCTGGGGCCATGTTCTACCTTTCTGCTACTGGCAGAGGTCAAAGAGTCTTCAGAAATTCCTGGGGCACAAACCTAGAGCGCCTATGTCCCAGGCCCAGCCTCACCAACTCCTAACACTTACGACAACAGGACAAAGACACCTGTCCTACAACCTCAGAAAGGGGAGGAAACACAGATGCACAGGGCTTTGGGAATGGCCACACCCACGCGTGCGATCCTGCCTGCCTTCGGAGAGGTGTTGTGGCGAAGGCGGAAAGCACTAGGCTGGGAGTCTGAAGATTCTTGTTGGAATTTCAGTTCTCATTATTTAGGGGCTCTGGATGAACAAGGCTCCTCTGAGCCTAAATATTCTCAACCATTAGATGGAACTAATAAACCCAGCCTCAGAGATGCTGTGAGGATTTCAGAGACTGAAATTTCAGGGAGAATGACTTCAGCATTGTCAGCTACGGGTCAGTGTGGCCTCTTAGTGTGTGATACGTGTGTGGCCAACAAGCCTAGGAAATTGCATGAGTGATGAGAGAAGAAGGAAACCAACCCATTAAGAAAAAGAACACTGACTGTGCCTCAATTTTCTCATCTGTAAAGTGGGATAATAATAGGGCCTTTGGATAGGATTGTCATAAAATATATTGGCATATGAAATGCTCAGAATCCTGCCTGGCTCATGGAAGGCTCTCAGGAAACATCAGTTATTATTGTTGTTGTTATTATTATGAGTGTCATGAATCACTATTATATTCTATAAATAATGAAATATCAACCAGGAGGTACTGACACACTTGCCTCCACTTGGGCAATGTTGATTATCCATTACACCTCTACTCTCCATCCCAGGATCCCTGTCAAGAGTGAATGACTCATTTGTCATTTCAGCTCCTTCTCCCAACATGCATCTCAGGAAAAACCTGGGTTCAGTTCTTATACATAAGAAGTATTTAAGGGGAAAATAGAACAGTGCCTTTCTGTGACAAGAAAAGTTTGCTGACTTACATCTCTTTGTGAATCAGGAAGGATGTAGGAAGCTGTGAACTTATTGGTTAAATAACAATTAACCACCCATGAGGTATCCAACTTAGAAATTCCAGTGGTCCCTGGAGGAGGGACAAATGTCTGCACCCACAGGTTGCTTTTAACTGTAAGAGAGAGGCAAATGATTTTTTGTGCAAGAGGCTGTGCCAGGGCTAGAGCTGCAGATATAAGAAGGCTGACTGCCATTCAATATTAAAAAAAAAAAACACTCTGCATCCAAAGAGCTGCCTGAAAATGAAATAGCCTGACTCAGGAGGAAGGGGGTTCTCTGTCACTGCACGTGAGTAAGCAGAAGCCTCTACTGCAGAGGAAATTAATTCACTGGGTAAAGATCTGTGTTACATTACTTTTAAGGTCTCTTCAACTCTAAGTTTCCATTTCTAAGTGTATGAATTGCCTAGGAGGAGCAAAGGAAGCCTTATGCCCAGAAAAACAAAAGCGCTCAACAGTTACCTTTGGCCACCTCCAGTACACCAGCCAGGAGCATATGGAGCTAGCTTTCTTTCCTTCCCCCTCCAATTTTGAAATCACATCTCTTTGCCACAGGAAGTCAACTGTAAACAACATTCCACCAGTGAACTTGGTACAGATGGGGAGATCACAGACAGCCAGGGTTATGCTGCTCAGCTCAGCTTGTCACAGCTTCATTCATTTGGCAAATGTTTACTGAGCCCCTACTTTCAGCCAGGCGCTGTGCTAAGTGCTGGTGATACTGAGTCAAGTAAGTAAGCGTGGTCCCTGTCTTTGGGGAACCCACAGTATGGCTGAGCATTCACAGAGGGCAGTGAGTGGGAAATAACATACACACACTACTAGATATAAAATGGAAAATCAGTGTACTGTATAGCACAGGAAACTCTGCTCAATGTTCTCTAATATCCTATATGGGAAACGAATCTAAAAGGAATGGGTATATTGATATGTATAGGTTTAGTCGAATCACTTTGCTGTACATCTGAAACTAACACAACATTGTAAATCAACTACACTTCGGTATAAAATAAAAATTAAATTAGAAATTTTAAAAATTAATGAAATATAAACTTTCACATATAACTAGTAAATAAAGACAACAACAACAAAAAAAAACAAAGAAGTCAGCGAGGTGCATCATATAGGATAGTGGAGGCAGATAAAGGATGCAATGCTGCTGCTGCTGAGTCGCTTCGGTCATGTCCAACTCTGTGTGACCCCATAGATGGCAGCCCACCAGGCTCCCCATCCCTGGGATTCTCCAGACAAGAACACTGGAATGGGTTGCCATTTCCTTCTCCAATGCATGAAAGTGAAAAGTGAAAGTGAAGTCACTCAGTCATGTCCGACTCTTAGTGACCCCATGGACTGTAGCCCACCAGGCTGCTCCGTCCATGGGATTTTCCAGGAAAGAGTACTGGAGTGGGGTGCCATTGATGCAATGAGGAGAGATCTAAACTAGGCTGGAAACAATCCCCTGGAAGAGATGGCAAGGGCTGAGTTTCAGAGATCACGTAAGAGTTAGCAAGATCTATAGAATTTTCTGCAGTAAAGGCAATGTTCTATATTCTACCAATATGGTAACCACTGGCCACATGTGACTATGGAGCACTTGAAATGCAGTTGTAAGGATGTAGTGTGACTAAGGCACTGAGTTTTTCATTGTATTAACACTAAAACATGGCTGGATTGGCTAGGACGGATAAGCAAATGGTGGGGGAAGGTGGCGGATGCCATGATACGAAATTTAGAAACAGTCCCCTGGAAGAGATGGCAAGGGCTGAGTTTCAGAGATCACGTAAGAGTTAGCAAGATCTATAGAATTTTCTGCAGTAAAGGCAATGTTCTATATTCTACCAATATGGTAACCACTGGCCACATGTGACTATGGAGCACTTGAAATGCAGTTGTAAGGATGTAGTGTGACTAAGGCACTGAGTTTTTCATTGTATTAACACTAAAACATGGCTGGATTGGCTAGGACGGATAAGCAAATGGTGGGGGAAGGTGGCGGATGCCATGATACGAAATTTCAAGGGGATGAGACTGGGGACAAGGCCACTCAGAGCATATGAATAAGACAAATGGAAGAGAACAAGAGAACAGAGGACGGGGCTATGAAGAAGGCCGACCTTTGAAGAGTGAACCGAGAAAATCAGAGAAGCGAAGAAACCTAGAAGCTTAGTGTCACTGAAGTCGGAGAGAGAGGGTTTCCAGAGAGGTGGAGTCAAGGGTGTCAAATGCTATAAGCACTGAAAAGATGATGGTGAATCCGGCAGTTAGGAGACGTGAGGGTGTGGGGTGAGGAGAGCAGACTGAACGGCGTGTTGGGGGGTTTCCACACCCCCCTGGATTTGGCAACTCAGACCTGTTGCTCCCTGAGATCCCTTACTTCCTGGAGACTCAGCGCCCGGTGTGATTTTTCTGTTCTCGGTTGCGCTGGGGCTTCACTGCTGTAAGGGGGCCTTGCTCTAGCTGTGTCTAGGTGCGTGGGCTTCTCATTGTGGTGGCTTCTCTTGCTGCCGAGCACGGGCTCTAGGCATGTACTGTGGTTGTTGTGGTGTATGGGCTTAGTTGCCCTGAAGCATGTGGAATTTTCCTGGATCAGGGATGGAATCCATGTCCCCTACATTGGCAGGCAGGTTCTTAATCACAGACCACCAGCAAAGTCCCAAGCCCCATGTCTTGAAAACATGTTGGAGTTGCAAGTGACTTGAAAATCTGTGTGCTGTGCTGTGCTTAGTCACTCAGTCATCTCAGACTCTTTGTGACCCCATGGACTGTAGCCCGACAGGCTCCTCTGTCCGTGGGGATTCTCCAGGCAAGAATACTGGGGTGGGTTTTCCATGTCCTCCTTCCCAACCCAGGGATCCAACCAAGGTCTCCTGCATTGCAGGAGGATTCTTTACCATGTGAGCCATCGAGGAAGCCCAAGAATACTGAAGTGGGTAGTTTATCCCTTCTCCAGAGGATCTTCACAACTCAGGAACTGAACCAGGGTCTCCTGCATAACAGGTGGATTCTGAACCAGCTGAGCTACCTAAGGAAAGTTTATATTCCCTCTCCAGAAAAATCCACCAGAATGAAGTGCTGATTTCGTTTTAGGCACCTCTAAAAGATAGACCCCCTAGTTTTTAGAAGTCTAAATCATTTGGTTCTTATTTGCTGAGTTCTTGCTGCAGCGATCTGAATTGCAGCCAGGAATGTAAAAGGATAGACACCTACAACTCCGTCCCTGCAGCCCTGCAGCCTCGGTGTAAGTCTGGATCCTTCACAGTTCTGAGCTTTATTGTCCTGTGGCCTGTCAATCCATTACACAATTAGCATCTCTAAAGCCACCTCAGCAGCCTCTGCCTGGAGACGTGTAACTAGTGTTTCCCAGGGTGCTCAGGTTGGATACAAAAAGATCACAAAAGCAGTTACAAAACTGGGGGGACTGTTTGCCACAGCCCTCCCCCGACGCCTGTGGGGCTAACTGTGGGCCCTGTCCCAGCATTTGCAGGCTTGTATGCCACTTTCTCTTCCCATCCAAGTCTTGACTCAGACTCTTTATGGACCACTCGTCTAGTTTTTGAACATACTTAGGAATAGGGCTTCCCTGGTGACTCAGATGATAAAGAATCTGCCTGCAATGCAGGGGACCTGGGTTCAATCCCTGAGTCAGAAGATCCCCTGGAAAAGGGAGTGGCTACCCACTCCAGTATTCTTGCCTGGAGAATCCCATGGACAGAGAAGCCTAGCCAGCTACAGTCCGTGGGATCACAAAGAGCAGCTAACACAGGAATAAAATAATTGAATTAGCTGATATTCCACAGCCTTGTCTGTCCCAGTTTGGAACTCAGATATAGTTTGGGCCTTTAACCTGAAGAAAGAATCTGAAATTCAGCAATTTTTCAGGAGAAAAAAAGAGCGAACAGGTGGATAGATGGAAGGGAAAGAAAGAAGGAGGGACAAATCACCCTGTCTCTTTATCTTGGGCTCTTTTTTCTTTTATCTTGGGTTTTTAAATCAGTCTTAGTTGTAAAAGCTTTACAGAGGAAGATAAATCAGTTGCCAAAATCCACTACTACTACTACTACAATAATTATAACAATAATGGCCTTAAATATTAAACGCTCCCTGGCTAGAGGATTGTGTTCTGGCCGAGCTAAAGTGAATGGTGATTCCTGCCCACAAGCTTATGCTTGGCTACTGTTCCTGAAAGCCTGGAAAGTCAGCAAGCCTCCCCACAAACCCACTCCCAAGAAATTGACGCATTAATTCCAGAATGCTATCTGTTGCCACTTCCAGTGCATCGATCCAGGATGGGGCTCCCCAGACTGGCGCTGCTGGTTTTCAGTGACACAGCGAGTGTGATATGGCCCTTTAGATTTCACAGACACCCTCTCCAAGTACAAACACACACTCACATACACACAGACACACATGCACGCCCACTCTCTCTGCAGCCTGCGTGGTGCGTGCAGTCAGAAGCCATGTGGGAAATGTGCCATCACACCTCGCTTTCCGAGGCAGTGAAATCTTTTTCTTGGTTTAGGAACTGCAACAGTTTGTACGTTAAGAGGGTGCAGGAGGTTTCCAAGCATGCCGTGTGGAGTTTGGTGTTCTGGCACAGTTCACCTAGTTCCTATTTTGCCAGATCCTTCCTGGAAGCCCCCGCACAGCCTGGGGAAGGCCCTCAACAGAGCATAACATAAGTCGTGGTTCTTGTTAGTTTTCTCAAAGATAGTACATAGGTTTGTTCAATTTTTGACAGTTTGCACACATTACTTATAATTCTTAGCCCATTTGCTTCTCCCAGAGGCACTGGGAGGGATCCCAGCAGGAATTATTGACCTTGTTTTACAGGGGAGGAAAAGGAAGGGCGAAGATGTCAAATGATTTGCTAAATATAAAGAATTTTCTTCATCAAAAGAGGTACTTATTTGGAATCTTTTAAGGAAGTCCCGTCCCAGGAGATGAGCTGGGGAGATGGACACCAAGAATGAGTGATGCCAGGTCAGATGGTCATAAGTGGTAAAGGTCAATGTGGCAGTGTTGACCTTTAAAAAATTACTCCATATATAATTGTAAAAAACAGTATATTAAAAAAGACTTTATTCTGTATATTTTTAAAAAAGACTTTATTTTACTAGGAGAGAGAGAGGTTGAACTCAACTACAAACACAGCACAGACAGCTGACCAAGGAACAGGGTGAAGGGGTCAGTGGATGAGAAATTACCAAGAAGGTATACAAGTAGGGGATTCTTGCTAATCAAAGACGCGGGATAAAGCCCTTGATCAGGTACCTAGGATGGGGCATTCTCTCTAAACTGATTTACCAGGATTCTCACCAAAATTTAGCTATGTGGGGCTTCCCTGGTGGCTCAGACAGTAAAGTGTCTGTCTACAATGCAGGAGACCCAGGTTCGAATCCTGGGCTGGAAAGATCCCCTGGAGAAGGAAATGGCAATCCCCTCCAGGACTATTGCCTGGAAAATCCCATGGACAGAGGAGCCTGGTAGGCTACAGTCCATGGGGTCGCAAAGAGTCGGACACAACTGAGCGACTTCACTTCACTTCAGGGACAGACAGCCAAGGTCAAGACCTAATCAAAAAGAGAGCTCAGAGAAGCCTGCGTGAAGTTTACTCAGAGAGCGTCTTTGTCAGAGTGGCAACATGTACAACTCCATGCTCAGTTGTGTCCAACTCTGCATCCCAGTGGACAGTAGCCCGCCAGGCTCTTCAGTCCATGGGATTGTTTTTTCAGGCAAGAATACTGACTGGGTTGCCATATCCTACTCCAGGAAATCTTCCCCACCCAGGGATCAATCCTGCATCTCCTGCCTCTCCTGCATTGGAAGGTGGATTCTTTACCACTGCGTGTCATTGTGGCAAAGCTGAGAGTAAACCCTGGTTCTAGGCTGGCAGTTCCCTGGCTGTGCTGTGCTGTGCTAGGTCACTTCAGTCATGTCCGAGTTTTTGCAAAGCTATGGACTGTAACCTGCCAAGTTCCTCTGTCCATAGGATTCTCCCGGCAAGAATACTGGAGTGGATTGCCATTCCTTTCTCCAGGGGATCTTCCTGACCTAGGAAAAGGCTGAATTAAGTGCACCTTCTTACACACACTGCAGAACTATTTTCGAAGTATATTGTGGATGTAAGGCTGATTGTAGGAAACATTTTCATTTAATGAACCAGTTTTTAAAGGGAAAAGAAACCTGGTTCTGAGGTTGGGGTTTTCCCTTGAGTTGCCATTATAATAATCATCATCCCAACCCATCCTTACGTATATTAGTAACTTTGCAGCATGTCAAGTTACATATAGAAGTCCATATACAGCATGTTATTCTTCTCAAATTAATGCTAAGCCTAGGTTATATGTTTTTTGTAAATCCTAAGTTTTTCCAACCCTGAGGACTAAGGAACAGTTCATTGGGAATAAATTTTTATTGAAAGACAATGCTTATTGATGGAATTCCTAGGTTATATGTTTTTTGTAAATCCTAAGTTTTTCCAACCCTAAGGACTAAGGAACAGTTCATTGGGAATAAATTTTTATTGAAAGACAATGCTTATTGATGGAATTCCTGGGTAGCTCAGTGGGTAAAGAATCTGCCTGCAATGCAGGAGATGCAGGAGACCTGGGTTTGATCCCTGGGTTAGGAAGATCCCCTGGAGGAGGGCATGGCAGCCCACTCCAGTATTCTCACCTGGAGAATCCCATGGACAGAGGAGCCCAGGGGGCTAAAGTCCATAGGGTTGCAAAGAGCTGGACAGGGCTGAAGCAGCTGAGTGTGCACGCACGTTGATTGATAAAATACCTGTGGGGAGCAAATGATGATGTCATCTTTTGGTGTCAGATTTCAGTTCTGCTATTCAATTCAAGTGATCTTAAGTGATTCTCTTCATGTCAATGAGGGAACAGCCTAGTGTGTGCTATTTTACCACTTACTAGCTGCATGACCTTGGACGTACATGATCCCTGCCCATAATTAACCTCAGCTTCATCATTTGTAGAATGGGGATAATAGTAGTGCTCTGTCTTGAGGGTGATGAGAGTTGAAATGTTCTATTTAAGGCACATAACACAGCGCCTTTCAACTAGTGCTGCAGGGCCATCAGCTACTAGGGTCTCAGTGTCCTTTTCTGTGAAACGGAGATAATGGTCATACAAGTCCCTCTCTCGTGGGACTTGTATGACCATTGATGAAGATGTGCTTTGTAGCCCTTGTACAAATCATGTACGATAGTAATACTATGTGCCAAGGGGGTGATTAAACTGGTCAGATGATCTGGAAATACTAGGATAGCCCATGGGCTTCATGAGTATCCGTCACTGTTGCTCTCCTAACAGGGAGAGGATGGGGTGAGGGGAGAGCCTCTTTTGGTTCTGGGTGGTGCAGCAGGGTGGTGGGATACGATACGACTAGTTCTAGATAGTAAGAAAAAAGGTGATGCTCCCCATGAGTCTAGAACTTGAATAGAAGTTCAGGCAGGGAGCTGTGCCTCTCCAGTCAGTAAACAGCTGGAATTTGGTTTTGAGGTCACTGGAAGTTCAGTGAAGATCGTCACTGTTTCCCTGGGACTGGAAGATTATTCAACTTAACCATATGAAATTGCCAATATTCAATTGGTTTTGACCTGCAAAACCAGCAACTTGTGATTCAACCTAATATTAACCTCTTCACATGAATTCATGTGTCTGTACCACTTTATCACGGATTGATTTCCAAGATTCAGTGATTCACCGGTTCACTCTTTCTTTCCATGCACTTACTGTTGTCTGCTGTGCAGGCTGCTTTGCTAGGGATCAAGGAACCAACCAACCTCCCTCTCTCCTTCCTACCTGAATTCTAGACCACTTCAAAGAGGCATGGAGTCCGGCCGGTGGGACCTGAAGAGTTGACTTGATTACTGGTAAGATTGGTTCTGGAGGGTGAGGCTTGGTCAGGCGGTGATGATAGACTTCTTAATGCTGAATCCCAGGATTGGGCAGACAGCCCACTTGGTCACAAGGAGGGGTAGCAAACCGTCACCCTCGCCTTTACTGCCGGGACTGTGCAGGTCCTCTGCTGAGACAGAACCCAGAATGAAGTGGGCGAGGAGCTCCAAGCTGGGTCCCTATCCAAACTCACCGATCAAGTCATCCGCCTCCACCCTAGGGGCAAAGTGAGTACCATCTATAAAGGGAAAAAGGACACCTTGCTATCCTTCTCCAGGGAGACTGAGATGGGGAAAAGAAGCTCCCCCAACAGACAGTAACATCAGCAGAACAAAAACAAACCCCCCCACCCCACCCCACACACTTACTAAAGACCTGCCTGTGTGCTAGAGACGTGATTAAAGTTTGGAGAGAATGGAAGTGGGTTTATATTCCAGCAAAACTGACAAATTATAATTAGTTATCAGAAATCTTTTTCTTAGTAGGCTGCATTTAGTTCATTTCCGCCCTTCCCCTCTGACTCCTTCTTCTGCCCTCTCCCCTCTCTTCTGTGCTTTATCACTCAGGAGCATCCTCGACTCCCTTTTTCCCAGTAATAAGTAGAACATCAGGGTTGTTTTCAACTTCTACCCCTTGATTTCAGTTAAACTGTTTCTCCGCATATTTCATCTATCTAAAGGTGTACCCCTTTCTATAATAAAGAAGCTAACTTAAATACATAAATAAATTTTCTAAGTCCTAAAAACCCTAAACCTCATTACCTCCATCCTTCCTGCTACAAAATAAAAACCTAAAAAAAAAAAACTTTAATTATGCCAACGTACGACATTCCCCAAAATGTCTTTCTCTAAATATAACTATTCTAAGTACTAACCCCAGTTAAGCTCTATGTTCAAAAACACACTACGACCCCTGCCCTCCAAAATTAATGTTGCCACATTAAGCTTTGTAGTATAGGCATATGTTAGTCTCAACCAGAATCATTGATTTCCATCCTCCTCTCTCCTTCAAATTAAGAGAAAAATGAGGGAAAGCTAAGAAATTAAAAGACATCTCTAATGACTCTTTCTTTTTAAAGAAGCGATCCTTTCTAGTAATCAGTTTTCAGGAATTGTGGCTTCTTTTCCAATGATTAATCATATGCACATGACAAGTGTGGAGAGAAATGTAAATTTAAGGAAAAGTACATTTTGATATAATTCTAAAAACATATTTCAAGCATTTGATCAATAACACAGTTGTACTAGATCATCTCTGATCCTAAGTATCAGGATAATAAAATGTGGAAACAGAGGATACTTTAGACACCATCAGGGACCCCCTCCTTGTTACGACTTTGTTCGAATGCCTCTCCCAAGGTCACCCAGGGAGGAGGGGCAAGGCGGGGACTAGCCCGGGTTCCTTTCAAGCCTGTTGTCAGATTCTACTAAAAAAAAAAAAAAAAAAAAAAAAAAAAACACCATGGATGGACCTGGAGACTGTCATACAGAGAGAAGTAAGTCAGAAAGAGAAAAAAAAAATCGTATATTAATGCATATATGTGGGATCTATGAAAAGTACAGATGATCTTATTTGCAAAGCAGAAGTAGAGACACAGATATAAAGAACAAATATATGGATGCCAAGGGGGAAAGTACAGAAAAGATCTTCATGACCCAGATAATCATGATGATGTGATCACTAATCTAGAGCCAGACATCTTGGAATCTGAAGTCAAGTGGGCCTTAGAAAGCATCACTATGAACAAAGCTAGTGGAGGTGATGGAATTCCAGTGGAGCTGTTTCAAATCTTGAAAGATGATGCTCTGAAAGTGCTGCACTCAATATGCCAGC
>SJYC01027019.1:0-19677 GCA_006408675.1 Madoqua kirkii
AAAATATATAGTATACTCAATCAGATTAAGACAATATTAGTCCTCTAGAACCTACTTTAATGAATGAATAGGAATGGTTTGTAATTATCAAATCAATTGTCTCTCTTTGGGTAGTCTTAAAAATAGTTTATTTTCTTAACTAGGTTAGGCATTCTCTCTCTATCTGAAAATCTTGTGTACCTTTGTTTTATAAAGATTTTTTTTAAGCCCTAAAGCAAAGGAAATCTGTAACCTGGCTTCACAGTTGGTGGTTACAAGTCCTAGACTGGAAGGACCCAGAATAGGGGGCCTTGGGTGGGCATAGGTGGGACAGCAGAAAGGTCTGTCTCTGCAGGTTTGATCCTACTTCCGATTAGTCTCATGCTGATTTTTCATCCCACCTGAGAAAAGTCAGAAAGTCAAACTTGGCCTCAAAAATTCAACCCTTCCAAGAAAACACAGGAGTTCGTATATTCCTGGGTTTCACTCCCACTGCTTAAGACTGTGATTTAGATCAACTCAAATTTCTGACAAAAATATATTTTGTCGTAAGAGGCTGCCCTGCACCTGTTCACTAAGCCCAGGAGGTTTTTCAAATCTGGATTTTCTCTGGCAGAGGAGACCTTGGAAATCGACCACTTGGTGAATCCCATTGACTCTCCAAATCCCCTCTGCATGCCCTGCCCCCTATCCTCACCTCTCAGCCTGCTCAAAAAATAGCTTTTGACTGTGGCCTTTAACAATATGATAATTTATTTAAAACAGATACAGTCCTGAAAGTGACCCACTTAAAATTATTAAAGAGATACTGTGTTTATTTTTGCTGTCCATAAAACAGAAAATGGTTTATGAATATGCAAACCGATCTGATGTAATTAGCATGATTGGCTCCTACCGCACTCCGTTTTATGTGGTTAGGAGAGTAGATGCACAAACTAATGAGGTCATGTTAATGTGCCTGTGAAGAGAGCTTCAGCTGTCAGACCACGGAGGCGGATGTCTGCGAAGATCCTTTATTTTCTGCAGAATCACTGGAAGTGGGCATGCATGGGCTGAGTTCCTGCCTGGGGCCAGGGTACCGTCAGGGCCGGGAGACTTTTTCCCTTCTGCAGGCAGGAAGCCCAGATGAGAGAGAAAATTCTGTGTCCATTCTGAGCAATGATTAATGTGCTATTTAATTATCTAGAAAGTCTTCAACAAGTGCTAATAACCGAAACTCCTCTGGCAGTCTGCACGTGCCACAGGGTCCCATTAGAAGAGTGAACACCTTATCCCCTGGCCATTCTTAATTAAAATAAGAGGCACAAATGTTAATTGTGCTCCGACCACCTCTTGGGATTAATCTGCCCCGGTTGTTGGGCCCAGTGAACCCAGAAAGCGGATTTCTTATTCAGGCATGAGGTTCGTACAAGTCCTGATGCGTTGCTACCCACTGGGGCCTGCCAGGGCCCCGCTGGGGGTGGGGCAGAGGAAGGGAAGGGGCCACGAACCGGCAGGGAGGCTTTTTAATCAGAATGCTGGAAGGCATGTCGCAGAAAGCTTCTTAGATATTGAACAGGACACACAGACCGCCACTGAGCTGCTCCTTTACATCCCTTCTAAAGCATAAACATATGAACTTGAAAACCTTATTTTCCATTTCTGCCAGCTCCTCTCTAGCTCTAAAAATACACCTCGCCTCAGCATCTTGGTACCCCCTCTCTCCAACACACACACACACAAACATACACACACACAAACATACACACACACACACACATACACACGTTTTGTACCAGAAACAAAGAACATCTTGAGAGCGCCAATGTTAAAAGGGAGGAACCAGTAGAAAGTGAAAAATGAGGTTTTGGTGCTAATCAAAGACTCAGTCAAGTTCAATGTAAAGGGATCTCACAGGAAAGACACTGAGTTAGCTCACTGTAAAGACACTTCAACTAAAAGAAAAGGCAGTCGGTGTTCTTGAGCCTGCACCTGGCACCAGCCACGACTCCCACTCTTGGAGAAGCAGCTGCTCCATTCCTGATAGTCTTCAGTCACAGGGTCTCAAAGAGGAAAGTGCTTTTGACTACCTACCATGTGTCTGGTGCTTTTCAGGATCCCATGAAGTAAAGACTTTTATCCCCATTATATAGATGAGGAAACTGAGGCTTTGAGAGAGTGAATAACTTGCCAAAGGGATAGTCAATGGCAGAGGCAGTCTCCAAATCAGGTCTGTTATATTTAATGAAAGTTAGTGGCTCAGTTGTATCCAATTCTTTGTGATCCCATGGATTGAGGCTCACCATGCTCTTCTGTCCATGGATTTCTCCAGGCAAGAATCCTGGAGCGGGTAGCCATTCCCATTCTCCAAGGGGTCTTCCTGACCCAGGGGCAAACCCAGGTCTGCTGGATTGCAGGCAAATTCTTTACTATCTGAGTTCATGTTTTTTCCCCATGTTATCTCAGGAAAAGGGACAAAAGGGAACACACAAATGTGGGTCTCACCCTGTGATGCCTTAAGTTTGGCGTGTTTAAGGAAAAGAATAGTTTTTGGCAAAAATAGTTCTACAGCCTTGAAAACTGGTTAGAGTTTGACAATGGGGAACGGCAGCAGATACCACCCACATAACCCCAGGGAAGGGGATTAGCAGGAAAAAAATGGGAACTGGGTCTCTTCAGCCTGGTCTCTAGGCACTCTTGTTCTCGGGCTCTACATCTTCGTCACACGGAATTCACTGGCCACTCCCCAGACCCACGGACCGTCACATCCCCGTGTCTGTGCTCCCTGTTCCCTCTGGCTGGATTTCCCTCCTGTGCTGCATCTCATGCTGGGAAAAGTTGAAGGCAAAAGGAGAAGGGGGTGGCAGAGGATGAGATGGTTAGATAGCATCACCAACTCAACGGGGACATGAATGTGAGCAAACACCGAGGGAGAGTGAACAGAGGAGCCTGGAATGCTATAGTCTTTGGGGCTGCAAAGAGTCGGACATGACTTAGCGACTGAACGGCAACAGCTGCATCTCATTTCACTTCTTCACATAGCAGCTGGCCTTACCCTTCAAGGCTGAACTTGAACTTCCTTTTTTTGTATAGACTTACATTCCTACAGAAGCAGGCACATATCATCACACTTGATTATAGCTATATGTTCATCTGTCTTCCTGGCTAGTCTGTATGTTTTTTGAAAAGATGGGACCTGAATGTGTGTGTGTAGCACTTAGCCATGGCCAGGTACATAGAAGGGGCTCCATAAATGTTTCTGTGAAATGAATGAATAAAGGAACAAGTAAAATTTTAAGCAGTGTGTGATTCTTTTCTTGGGGTTTTTCCACTTTAAGGAGTATACTTCTGAGATCATTTCTTGCCTTTGTACACAGAGATCCCTACACTGGAGCAGGGTACAGTTCCCACCCATGAAAGCAAAGATGTGCACACAGAGATGTCAAAAGGTCCCACCCCAATCCAGACTCTCTCACCCACAGCCCTGTCCAGTGTCTGTTTTCATCCTGATTCTGTGGCACCTGGCACCTCCTTCCTAGATATTTATCACAGTTGTAATTTTGCATCTAGTTAGTTGATCCTTTGATTACTAGCCAGTAACCACCTCCTTCACTTTCTGTAGGATCCACAAGGGAAGGTTCTGTTTGTCTTTTTTTCTTTAATCACTGTTGTCCATCCCATACCTGGCCCAGAGGAGGCGCTTCATAAATATCTGCTGAGACTCAGTCTGTTCATCTCTACAGCAAGCCCTTCTCCAGTCCTGCCATTCTGTGATGCTCTGCTAGCCTCCCCTTTATTTTTTACAGCTTTACTGAGATATAATTGACATAGAACATTGTATATGTGACACACAAGACAGTGATTGTGTGTGTGTGTGTGTGTGTGTGTGTGTGTGTGTGTGTATACTGCAAAATGATTGCCACAGTATGGTCAGTTAACTCATCCGTCAACTCCTATAGTTGAAATACTTATGTGTGTGTATGTGTGTGGTGAGAGCTTTTAAAATCTACTCTCTTAACAACTTTTGAATATGTAGTCCAATATTGTTAACTATAATCACTGCACTGTACATTGCATCCCCAGGCATAACTGGAAGTTTATGCCTTTTGACCACCTTCACCCATTCCTCCACTCTGCTCCCCAGATACCACCAGTCTGCTGTTTCTATGAATTTATCTTTTTAGATTCTTCATAAAAGTGAGGTCATACAGAATGTCTTTCTTCATCTGGCTTGTTTCATTTAGCACGGTGCCCTCAATGTCAAGGATTTCCTTTTTTATGGCGAATAACATTCTATTGTATACATACAGGCCACTTTTTCTGTATCCATTCATCTGTTGATGGACGCTTAAGTCGTTTCCATGTCTTGGCTATTGTAAATAGGGCTGTAATGAACATGCGGGTGCAGATATCTTGTCAAGATGGTGATTTCATTTCTTCAGAAGTCGACCCCGAAGTGAGTTCCACATCTAGAGTCACTCCTGGGACTGAAAGCTTTAAGTTTCCAGAAGGTCCAGGTCAAAATGGAAATCTACCACTCAAGTAAGAGTAAACTAATACGAAAGCAAGGGCTGGCCTGGCAGATTGGCCAGCTACCATGAGAAGGGGCTTTGACAAAAGGCCAAGAGATGGGTGTGGTGGTAGCAACAAAGACAGGTGCGTCTGGGAGGAACCCAGCTGGAGACAGCAGGCCTAGGCACGGCTGTTCGGGCTCAGAAAGCCAAGAAGCAGTTCTGAGGTTCAACACTGGAAAAAGAGAAGAATAAGGGCATCCTCTAAGTGTCCCAGGGAAGCTCTCACAAAATACCATGAACAAACTTATTGTCTCTCAGCTCCGGAGGCCAGAAGTCTGAAACCAAGGTGTTGGCGGATCACGTACCTTACAAAGCTTTTTGAGGATCCATCCTTGCCTTTTCCAGCTTCTGGTAGGCAAGCCCTTCCTCGGCTCATGACAGCCTCAGTCCAGCCTCTGCCCCTGTCTGCACACAGCCAGCTTTCCTTTGTGTCTTGTGTCATCTTTCCTGTGTCGTCTCTTTCTTCTCCTGTTCTTATAAGTACTCCAGTCCTATTAGAGTGGGGCCGACCCTACTCCACCATGACCTCATCTTAACTTGCTTACATGTGCAAAGCCTCCTTTTCCAAATAGGGTCACATTCACAACACCAGCGTCAGAGGTTAGGATTTGAACATATCTTTTGGTGGCAAGGGGAAGAGCAACCAAGAGAGGAACGAAAAAGCAGAGTCCTAAATCAGCAAACCTTTGGCCACTGCTGTGAGACCGGCTGTGTGTAGGTCTCTTCGGGTCGGGGCGGGGGCGGTACATGAATGAGAGGCCAATACAAAGTCCAAAAGGAAATGTCCTCGAGAGGCACTCGATGTCACGAGGGTTCAAAGAAGGCAAGATCTTGTTCAGAGAAATCTTGACAGAGGTGGTTGGCTTTGATATCATGTTGAGGATGGATCCGAGTTCAGCAGATGGATATGGGAAAAGCAGAGGTGGTCAAGGAAAAGAACACAGCATGAACAAACCATGCAGAGCAGGATATGTGCTCTGCCCCATGACGCTTCAGGTTTAGAAGAGGGAGAGAAGTGATCAGATTTTGGTTTTAGCAAAAATCCCAGTCGATGCACTAGCACATCTGAGGCTCTGCCTATGGTGGTTGCTGCCTACCACTAGCTCAGAGTGAGGTCTGCTCTCCCCACTGTCCTGGGGGCCACCAGACATATCAAGTCAGTGCTCTTGAGAACTTGCTTACTTGAAACTTTCTTCTTAGCTTATTTTGGGCAAACACCTACCTGCCTTTTATAGCTCACCTCCAATGGGCCTGGTTTAGTCTGTTGTGACTTATTTATGCTTCCAAAGCAGTGACAACTCACTGCTGTCCCAGCACTGGACACCTTGTTGTCACCATCTATCACAGTCTAGCTCCCCTTCCGGACCATGGGCTTTGGGTTTGGGTCATTTCTATGTCAACCAGTAACCAAATCAGTGTCTGGTATGGGGTTGTCATTCCATGGCAATCCCTGTCCACAGTGCTGAGGAAAGATGGGAGAAGAAAAAACCAAACCAGCAAGACCCATGTAGGTGGTCCTCACAGGAGCACTGGCAAGAAACAATAAGGCTTGGCCTTTCCTGGTGGCCCAGTGGTTAAGAATCTACCTACCAATGCAGGGGACCTGGGTTCTATCCCTTGTCCAGGAAGATCTCACATGCAGTGGAGCAACTAAGCCTGATCACCAGAGGCAGAGAGGAACCACTGCTTACTGCCACTAGAGAAGGTCTGTGCTCAGCAACAGAGAGCCAGGGCAGTCATAACAAATAAATGAAATAAAAAATTGAT
This sequence comes from Madoqua kirkii, assembly GCA_006408675.1. Lineage (NCBI taxonomy): Eukaryota > Metazoa > Chordata > Mammalia > Artiodactyla > Bovidae > Madoqua > Madoqua kirkii. Next base: position 6,300 of record SJYC01027019.1, read on the forward strand.
AAGGTTTGAAATATTTCCGAGATAGTGTCAGGGAAGGAAGGAAGACAGACTAGAAAGATTCCTCCCCAAGCCTAGAAAGACTGACTTCATCATTTGGCCACCTACAACCGGAACAACTCTTTATGAAGCCCCAGGGAGCAGGTATGTCCTCAGCTAGTCAGCCCTGATTCTGGGCAGCAAGCACACACTCTGCAGAGCTTAGCCTGAGGCCCTGCTGGGGAAGATTTGGGGTCTGGTACAGTCCCAGCCAAATCCCCAGGGTAGCTCTTTCTGCTGTTTGCCCAAGAAGTAGTGTTAGCTGCTCAGCCGTATCCAACTCTTTGTGACCCCATGGACTGTAGCCTGCCAGGCTCCTCTGTCCATGGAGTTCTCTAGGCAAGAATACTGGAGTCGGTAGTCATTCCCTTTTCCAGGGGATTTTCCTGATAGAATCAGGGTCTTCGTCATGGCAGGCAGATTCTTTACCATCTGAGCCACCTGGGAAACCAAGTCCTCCCCTTAAAGTCTGCTCTAGAGCCCAAGAAGGGCCCTGCTATGGCCCTTCAGTGGACTAAGAGTGACCCCCAGTGACCGGAAACCAGCCCCGTGAGGCTCCTCCCTGCAGGTTCTGTTTAAAGGGAAAGTCCGGGCTGTGCTCCAGCCTCCTGAGAATCAGCCCCATCAAGACAACAGAGTCCATCGAGTGCCTGAGAGTGCCTCGCCGCCTCACCCCCTCCCAGTTCAGTAAAGCCTGCCTCCTTCTCCCTCAGCACCTCTGACACGTTTCAGGCTGGCCCAGCCTTTCCCATCTTCTGATGAATAAGAGCCTCCTCCCAAGGACCACTGTTTCACCTTCTAAAAAACAAGCTGGCTCTGTCACAAGCAGGACATGAAGGACTTGGACTTAGAAGGCTTCGCAGAGGCTGCCATGGGACACTTTGGGGCCCCATTCCCACAGGGCTCCAGACAGTGATCTACACCAAGCTCACTAGCTTGTAGGAGGGAACCCTGTGCTCACGTACACGCCACAGGCCTGGCTACTACTACGACCTAAAGGAAGCAAGAGGGAGAGAAGATATTGTGTTCCATGGATTCAGTCTCCATCTACCCCATATGGAGACAGTCTCACCTCTGACTGGGAAGACCCAACTTGGGTTTACAGTCATGGAATTAAATCAAGTTATTAACTCCATGCGTACTCTCTCTTTCTCTCTTTTCTGTACTTTCCTTCCTGCCTTTCCTTATCTTCTCTCACCAGTACCTGCAATTGTGAACTCCCCGTTTTCTCTGTTTGCAAGGGTATTGTGGTGTCACTTGAAGGCAGGGCTGTAGACAAGAAGCCAAAAAAAAAAGGAGTAGCATTCTGACAAGGGAAGAGAGGAGAGTGTCCTGTTCTCCCTGCCTTCAAAAAGTCACAGAGGGGCTCCCCAGGTGCTCCAGTGGTTGAGAATCCACAGAGCAATGCAAGGGACACCAGTTCAATCCCTGATCCAGGAATATACCACGTGCCGCAGAGCAACGAAACGCAACTACTGAGCCAACGTACGTGACTGCCAAAGCCTGCACGCCTGGTGCCTGTGCTTTGCAAGAGAAGACTAAGTGCGGCAAAGACCCACCACGGCCAAAAAATACATAAATCTCTTTTCAAAAATAAAAGTCACAGAGGGGCTCCCCAGGTGCTCCAGTGGTTGAGAATCCACAGAGCAATGCAAGGGACACCAGTTCAATCCCTGATCCAGGAATATACCACGTGCCGCAGAGCAACGAAACGCAACTACTGAGCCAACGTACGTGACTGCCAAAGCCTGCACGCCTGGTGCCTGTGCTTTGCAAGAGAAGACTAAGTGCGGCAAAGACCCACCACGGCCAAAAAATACATAAATCTCTTTTCAAAAATACCGAGAGGGAGGCTCCCTTTGGCTGCAGGGATATGGATGCAAAGCCTTCCATAGACATATGGCGCATCCTTTCAGCAGACACTAAAGTGCTTATGACGCACTGGCCACTCTCATACCTGTCCACCTTCCGTTTTTAAAGCCCTCTCACATCTCTTGAGGGGCTTCCCTTGTACTTCAGTCAGTCAACAATCTGCCTGTAATGCAGGAGACCTGGGTTTGATTCCTGGGTCAGGAAGATCCCCTGGAGAAGGAAATGGCAACCCACTCCCGGATTCTTGCCTGGAGAATCCCATGGACAGAGGAGCCTGGTGAGCTACGGTCCATGAGATCACAAGAGTCGGACACGACTGAGGGACTACACCACCACCACCACCACATCTCTTAAGCCTTCTGATTCCCACATCAACCTATGAGGTACATATGATTATCCTAACTTCACTCCAACTTCACTTTAGAGACGAGAGCCCAGAGAGGCCACAAGGGAGAGCCAGGTGAGAACCCAGGTGTTCGGACTTCTAATCCAGGGCTCTTTCTCCTGTAATAGCCGCAGAACATCAGCCTTTAAATCACCAAGTTGAACTGTTTTCAAAGCCCAGCACCTCCAACTAGACTCTGACATCCGAACAAAGTCACTGCCCTTCAAGAAGGCCAGGAAGAATCTAAAGGATGGTGACAGTGACTTTGTGTTCACAGAAGCCCCTGCTCAGCATGGTCAGAAGGTATGGAAGTCAGGATCCAAATGCATAGTCACTAAGGGGACTTGGCAAAAAGCTACCCTCAGCCAACCTCGGGCTTCCCGAGTGGCACGAGTAAAGGACACACCTGCCAGTGCAGGAGACGGAAGAGATGTTGGCTCCATTCTTGAGTCGGGAAGATCCCCTGGAGGAGGAAATGGCAACCCACTCCAGTATTCTTGCCTGGAAAATCCCATGGACAGAGGAGCCTGGCGGGCTCTAGTCCACAGGGTTGCAGAGTTGGATACAACTGAAGTGCCTTAGCACACATGCAGCCAACTTTAGATACTTGAATTGGAGTTCCCTTTGAACCTGGAAGAGTCAGTTTCGAAACATCGTAGAAATTTTCACCTTATGTAGTGAATGGTCAAATTTGTGCAATTATTACTCTAACCTATCTACTAAAAATATAGTCACAAAGAAGTAAGCAGTTGAAAACATCACATAATACCACCTCCTTCAATACTAAAATTTATCCAGATGATTTAGATGAAGTTGTGGGTAATTTACAAAATGATCGAGAGTATTCTTTGAGTTGACACCTGCACAGATAGCTATGCCTTTTAATGCAACATTCTTCAATGTCCTAATCAATGGTATAATTCTGTGCCTAAAGATCCAAGAAGGAATCTCTGGCATTCTTAACTCATTCATGTCATAAATACTTACTGAACATCCATTCTGCACCCATTCTGGGTGCTGGAAATACAACGGAGACCAATGCAAACACACTCACTGCCTACAACTTGCTGCAAAGTCAGAGAGGCAGACAATTCAATTCCAACACTAAGCGATGTTTTGCTGTGGGAATAAAGGATGCAGTGAGAATAAAGGTGCAGCAGGGGCACCTGGCCAAGCTTAGATGACTGGGAAGGCATCTTGGTGTGGTCAACTTTAGCCAAAGGACAGTGGAGAGGGCAGTGGGGAGGCTGAGTTCCAAGTGGAAGAAACAGCTTGTGCAAAGGACTGGAGCTTAGTGAATGGATGAGACATCTGCCTAGTTGACTGCAAGAGGTGGAAAGAAGGTCTTTAAGGGAGAGGAGGTTGGAGAGGCTGGTAGGGGCCAGACCATGAACAGCCTTTTATATAATGTTCAGGTATGTGAACTTGACCATGAACTTGACCTTAACAAACTAGAAGTCACCTTTTGGGGGGTACAACACAGGCTGAAATCTATCCCCGCACATTCCTGGACGCTTTGACAGAAAGAAAATACACACTGTGAATGAACTGCCAAGATAAATGACCTCAAACACAAAATATTCATATTCTTTGCAGGAGTCAGTGTCCAAAGCCCAATCCCAGTGCTCGCTTCACTTCTAAGAACAAAGGGGTAGCAAAGTGCTTGACAGATTTTATTTTCTTGGGCTCCAAAATCACTGCAGATGGTAACTGTAGCCATGAAATTAAAAGATGCTTGCTCCTTGGAAGAAAAACTATGACAAACCTAGACTGTATATTAAAAAGCAAAGACATTACTTTACTGACAAACGTCCATCTAGTCAGAGCTATGGTTTTTCCCGGAGTCATCTGTGTATGTGAGAGTTGGACCATAAGGAAGGCTGAGCACTGAAGAATTGATGCTTCTGAGCTTCCAAATTGATTTTGGAAAAGATTCTTGAGTGTACCTTGGACTGCAAGGAAATCAAATCTGTCAATCCTAGAGGAATTCAGTCCTGAATACTCATTGGAAGGACTGATGCTGAAGCTGAAACTCCAATACTTTGGCCACCTGATGCAAAGAACTGACTCATTGGAAAAGACCCTGATGCTAGAAAGCACTAAAGCCAGGAGGAGAAGGGGACAACAGAGGATGAGGTGATTGGATGGCATCACTGACTTGATGCATGAGTTTGAGCAAGCTCCAGGAGTTGGTGAAGGACAGGGAAGCCTGGCGTGCTGCAGTCCATGGGGTTGCAAAGAGTCGGACATGACTGAGCAATTGAGCTGAAATGAAATGCAAGTGCTTGAGATTGTGGGCTGGGAAGGAATTGAAAGGAATTGAAGGGTTCCTTCAATTCAAATGTGTCAAAGACACCAGTGTTCAAAAGCTGGTTCTGCAAATACTTCCTGACTGGAAGCATTCCTAGTATTTTCAGAACTCAGTTTCCTCATCTTTGAAACCAGGATAATCACACCTACAAGCCTCTGGGACTGCCACAAAGATAGATGAAGTGAATGGAAAATTGTTGACATAGTACCTGGAATGTATCGCACAATTTATGGTACTATAATTCTTAAATGTATTTTGCCCTAGACCATAGGGTTGGTGTAGACGGATGAATTTTGATAAAAATGCAGGGTCCAAAATGGTCTCACAGAAGTCTCACGCAAGCCTGCCTCCTAGTGGGGTCCTCATTTCTAGTCCTGAATTGTATGTCAGTGAGAGTTAGCATTGAAACTCTGCGCGATCAGTGCTTGGACTCTGATTCCTGGGAAGGAAAACCTCCCTGGGAAAAATCTGGGACTCAGATGCAGCACAGCAACCTGACAGGCTCGGATGGGCTCTAGGGGGCTTCCAGCAAAGGACTCAGATGCAAAGCCAGAGAATATTATCATTAACTTAAAATGTGAGGCAGAGAACCCCTCTGGGAGATTGTGGGAAGAGGTGGGGCATGGTGTATGTAATCCTTTCTAGGGTTCTTGGAACAAAACACTCAAACTCTGTGGCTTAAAACAACAAAAATCTCTTCTCTCAGGGTTGGGGAGTCCAGAAGTCTGATCAAGATGTCAGCAAGGCCACGCTCCCTTGGAAGGCTCTGGAAGAAAATCTTTCCTTGCCTCTTCCAGCTTCTGCAGCTCCAGGCACGCTTCGGCTTGTGGCTGCAAGACTGCAGTGCCCGCCTCTATCGTCACGGGACCTTCCTCTCCTGCCATCGGTGTGCCTCTGTGTTATCACTGGCCTTTTGGCCACCCTGGGTCTCTGGTGCAGTGCACAGGCTTTCTCTGGTTGCAGGGCTCACAGGCTTCTCTTGCAGAACACAGGGTTCTCACTGCCGTGCACGGACTTCTCTGGAGCCCACAGGTCACAACTTGAGAGGAGCACAGGTGCCATAGCGAAGATCCCTGGAGGCACCACAACGAAGACCAGATGCAGCCAAAAATAAATGCATACACACAGATTTTTAAAAAGAAGCCATACAAAGACATAGCTTGACTCTTCCAGAGCTGTTCTCACCTAGACGGGGAGCCGTGGGAGTGCAAAAGATACATATGAGGAAATATTAATTCAGGCAAAAGATTCATTCTTTCTTTTTTATGTATAAATTATGCAACGTAGTTGTTTTACAATGATTAATATTATTTCAGGGGCCTAACAAACACCATTTACAATGCAAATCTCCAGGCTGCAGAAAGTCACCGGTAATCAGGGAGTGATGGCTGCCGGGCTGGAGTGGGGCCGAGATGGAGCCCGTGGAAAGTCACCCGGCTTGCTTTTGAACACAGCGTCCAAGAGCACGCCCGCCCCTCCCAGCCAAAGCTCGGGGAAGACCTTCCAGATCAGCCCAGCAGGCCTTCCGAATGACCTCCTCCTGCCTGTCCCTGTCAACCTCGGCTTCCTGAGGTTTCCCTTTAAATAGCCACATGCTTTCACTTCTAACCAAGAGAAAGGCACGTGACGAGGGCTGGGAAGACGGGAAATTGGAAAACAACAACATGGGGAAATGTGTCAGAGTACCCATCTGTTCTAATCCATCCCATCATTAATAACCTCTCCTTCCCCCATCAGGAGAGAAAAATCAGGAGGCCCCCCACTGTGCCGTATCGCCCGTCTCCTCGGTGCCATCCCCATTGCTCGTGTGATCTCGTGCTTTGATGTTGCTTGATTCCTTCGATGTGTGATTAGCGCACACTTTGCACCACACACCCAGTTTTAGTCCTTCGCAGAGCTATTCACCCGTGAGAACCCCCCAAGCCGTGACTCCAAAGTGTCCTCGTGAGATGGCCGCTCTAACTCAGCTGCCCTGCATGGGGGCACATCCCGATGCAGAATGAACAGCCCCAAACACATCCCAGGGAAATCTCAGTCACTCTGGAATCCAATTTTCCCTTACAGCTTTACTCCCATTGCTTCCGATGTCCTGTGTTATAAATGTAGAAATTCAATAAGTGTGAGATTTTCTAGAGAGAGAGAGGGAGGGGGGAAAATCATGGTAGTATGGCATATATATTGCCGAATCGTTAATTTGCCAGCACAACAATACCCCTGCAATGTTGCAGCTGGTTTCCTTAGTTACATGTTAGAGTAACTTACAGCAAAACATTTTGGGGTAATAAAACGTTCCCACTTGAATTCTGAATAAACTTTCACATGAGGTAAGGAAGTGTTATTCTAAAAATAGCAGATTAAGCAATCAATTAGTTTATTCATTCCACGAAAACTTAAAGTATGAAAATATTGTACTTACTGGAAATATGATGGGCTATCAAAATTGTGTCTGACAGGGCTGGTCAATTACATTTTGAAGAATCATTTGGAAACCTTTTCCTGTTTAACACTCAGCAATATAGAAACAGTTCACCTGGGCATTCTGAAATGAAGAGTTTATTTTTAAGGAGCTGATAATCAAAAATGGATTACTTGCCTGGTATTGGGTTTCAGGCAGTCTGGATTTCCAAATCATAATTTTCTAGAGGGCAATATTTTCAGAATTTACTGTGCCTTAGAATCCCCTGGAGGGCTTGTTAATACACAGATTACCGGGCCCTACCAGACATTGCAATTCAGTAGGGCTGGGGTGGAAACTGGGAATATGCATTTCTAACAAGTTCCCAGGTTGTTCTGATGCCTCCGGTTGGAAAATCATATTCTAAACCAGGACTTACTGTATAGTACAGGGAACTATATGCAACATTTTGTAAAAACCTATAAGGGGAAAGGATCTGAAAGAAAAGATATGTGTGTGTGTGTGTGTGTGTGTGTCTGTCTGTCTGTGTGTGTGTGTGTCTGTGTGTGTGTGTGTGTGTGTCTGTGTGTGTGTGTCTGTGTGTGTGTGTGTGTGTCTGTGTGTGTGTGTCTGTGTGTCTGTGTCTGTGTGTGTGTGTGTGTGTGTGTGTGTGTGTAACTGAATCACTTCGCTGCTGCTGTTGTTCAGTCACTAAGTTGTGCCTGACTCTTTGCAACCCCATGGACCGCAGCATGCCAGGCTTCCCTGTCTTTCACTATCTCACCTTGCTGTACACCTGAAACTAACACTCTGTAAATCAACTATACTTCAGTTAAAAAAAAGAAAACCATATTTAGAGGACAGCTAAAAATGACCTTTTGATCCCCATATACTTAAGCAAAGAGAGGGTGATTTTTTAATAAATCACCTTAAAACAATTGGGATGCTAAAGCAATGTCATAGTTCCTCTTTTCTTACACATTTTACAAAGGCCTTTAGGAGATGAGTCTATTCTCCTGGAAGATGGAGAAATGTAGCTGGGCACAGAGACTTCATACTTTAGAAAAGGATATTCAGGAGGCTGAGACCTTGCCTGGGATCAGGCCAGCATCCCACCATGTAGAATAGGGACCCTGTTTGTAATCACCTCCATCCCCAGACTTTCGCAGGCAGCCAGACAAGGGGCAGGAGCCCCATATGTGCTTCCAATGTGTAGCCTGACTTAAGGCTACAGTCGGCGAGTACGTTTGCTTTGTTCCGGATTTTATAAATGTGTTCACAGAGTCACTGGTGGTGGAAAAATACTTAAGTCACTCTTAATTATATCAGGAGTCACCCTTGCCCTTTCACTCCTGATATAATTATCCAGGTCTCCAGGAGGAAAGTCAGCTTATAAAATGGAAAGGACCAGAGTCAGGACCTCTTGGTTTTGGTTCTGAATGGGCCCTGACTTGCCAGTGACCTTGGGTTGTCCTTCATCTCCAAGAGGATCAGACCAGTGTTCTCTGAGAACGCCTTCCAGCTCTAGCAATGCAGGAGTCAACTTTGATCCTACACTTGTTCTTTGTTTTGTCTTCCACTTTCTGTACCAAATCAATTTCCATTTGAGGTAAAGGAAATTCCCAAATTACTGTTTTGAATCTTGCAGAGGATCGCTTCCCATGGCTAATTTCTCAAGCTCAGTTTCTTTCCTCCAGAAGCTTGCTGTGTCCACATTTCAATTAATTGCCTATTGGCACACGCCCGACTCCAAATATTTGTGCAGTTCCCGAGAAAGCCTCATTCAGCTAAGTACCTGATCGCGTCAACCTGCTCTCTGGTTCCAACAGCTCAGAATATCCAAGCGAGGAAATATGCAAATGCCAAAGTCACCCAGAGAGAATTCATCAGGGGAGGCAGTCATTGGAGGCAGGGAGAGAGGCTCAGATGAAAGATATTATCGCTCGCTGGAGACAGGGAAACCGGGGTGGGGGAAGGGAAGAGGTGGAGAATCTGAAGACTAGAAAAGCTCACACCTATATCACATGCTGCTGTTTTTTTCAAAGAAGGGCTGAGGAGATCAGCTGAGTTACAAATAAGCTATGGAGGTACTTGCAGGGAGCCAGGGCTTGTCTTAGCAGCTGGCAGAAAATGGAGTATTACTACAGAGACTACTCCAAGCCTCTATGCCAATAAATCCCCCTCTCCCACTTGCTGGCAAACTCCTACCATTCGAATTATGCTTCAGTGTGTTTGATAACATTGCAAAAAGGTTAGGATATAGTGCTCAGTGGGGCTTCCCAGGTGGTGCTAGTGGTAAAGAACCCACCTGCCAATGCAGGAGACGTAGGTTGGATCCCTGGGTTGGGAAGATCCCCTGGAGGAGGGCATGGCAACCCGCTCCAATATTCTTGCCTGAAGAATGCTATGGACAGAGGAACCTAGTGGGCCACAGTCCACAGGTTGCAAAGAATTGTACACGACTGAAGCAACTAAGCACGCACACACACACGTAGTGCTCAGTAACAAAAATTGGTGTGCAAATTTTGTCAACAAAGGATCTCAGATGCATAGAAGAAAAGACAAAAGGGAAAGACGTCCAGGCTGGCTGACCTCTGGATAGGGACAGTGTCGAAAAGCTTGTCCCTACTTTATATTTTTCTTTACTTCCCAAGTCTTCTACAAGTAATAAGTATTGCTTTACTGCTCTCAAGGCAAAAAAAAAATTTTTTTTTTGAGGTTGTTTTTAACAACAAAAAAAATGTACTTTGAAGGTAAGTGACTGTCTTCAAAAAGATCTTGGTAAAATGCAAATATATTACCTGAAAGGGATTGTCCATCACTGATTCTGCATAGTTTAGTTTGTCATCTTTGGTGACTGTCATCCCGGAAAGCTAGATTGGGGGCCACAGATCAGATTTCATTCATCTTCAGATCCTGCAAGCTCAGTACAGATCAAGGCACAGGATAGGCATCAAATGAGTATTGAATTGTACCAAGAACAGAGGAGACAAGAGGTGCCAGAGGGACTGCAACCAAGGATGAGCTTCAAAAGAACAAGGGCGACTTGGAAAAGCTCGGCAGGGTAAGCCCCAGAGGGTGAGACACAGTAGGGGAGTCCAAAAAGCAAGGTGAAGTCCTTAAGCACTGGGGAGGGAAGCAGAGTCAAACAGGGTGTGGCAAGGGACCGTCACTGCACAGTCTCACCACTAGCCAGCCCTGTCTTGCAGCACAGTAGCTCAACAATTTCATACATCCTCCTGCTGAGCTCTGGTTTCAAAATTCCTCCATTTAGAGAGACGTGAAAAGCAAAATGGAAGTTAAATGATGGAAAACATGCAAACTTCTTCAAAGTTGGCTGGGTCTGCCCCTCCAGGCCTGAAGACATGGCACAAAGTGCTAAAGCAAACTCCAGGGAAATGTCAGTCGCTTTCAAGTTTGAACAGAATCCCACAGCAAGACTCAGGAATCTAGGGAGGCAACAGAAGGCACAGCCAGGCGATCCGGGGCACAGAATGAAAGAAGGACTTTGACAAAACAGAGTGACATGATGTGGTCGGGTTCAACACCACCACCCACGCTTCCAGAGGAAATGACTTACATCCAATAAATGGAAAAATCCTTCCTCGATTTTCTCGTATGAGATAAGCTGCTTACACATATCATTAGACCTGCTCATTTAATAAATATTTATTGAGTGCCTACCATGTGTTAGGAGCTAGAGACTGGTAATGAAGAAAACAGTACTCCCTGCCCTCCTGGAATATGTGAGCTGGAAGGAACATGCACTGTCTAGTTCAACAGCTGCAGATCACAGATCCAGAGATTGCAACCCACAGCGGGGAGGCTATCTGACCAAGAGCACCCTTCTGGGGCGTTGTCTCCCTTTTTTATGCCAGGTGGTTTCATATGCCGGGTTTTCTCTGCCTACCTGCGATGCTTGTGCCCCATTCCTTTGATGAAAATTCTACACACTCGCCAAGTCTTGTTAAAATGTCAGCTAGTCTCAGTGGAGCTTTTTCTTTGCCTTCCTTGGGGTTCCTGTTGCCTTCTCTGCCTCTGTGATAACATTTGTCACAGTCCGCCTTGAACTTTCATGAGGATACACCTGTCCCACCTGCTTGATGCTGAGCCCCCCGAGGGCAGAGATGACCTCTCATTCATCACTCTGTTCTCAGCATCTAGCACAGCTGGGGGGATAGTGTTTATGGAGGAGCCACCAAAACCTGGACACTGAGCTAAACACTTTATACACACTGTCACATTTAATCCTCACCCAGCTCTCCAAAGTGGATATGGCTTAGCTTGATCTAAAGATGAGGAAACCAAAGCTCAGAGTGGTTAACTGACTTGCTCAGAATCACAAAGCCTGGTAGAGGAGCTGAGGTCCAGCCAGTTCCATCTAGCTCCAAAGTCCATTCTCTCTTCATTCTAATATATTGCACCTTCCATAAGCTCAAGGTAAAAAACGCTGCTGTCCTGTCTGTAGCCCCTGGCACGGTGTCTAGCATGGTCACACAGACCAGCTTGAATCAGTGTGGGAGGGACCCCAGGAGAACCTGAGTACCAGGGGGCAGGGGCCGCTGGGGGGCATCTTGGAGGCTGCCTGCCAACAGAGGCGTGGAGTTTCGATATTGTCAGGTAGCCCTGAAGCAGTTCTGCCATTATAACCATATTATGTTCACGGGCAGAAAGCAAAGTGAACACACAGGCAACCTGAAAACAAAAAGCAGACCTAGAGGGGCAGGGTGGAAAGGGGAGGAAGACTGAGAAAGGAGAGGATATATATATACACACATAATTATGACTGACTTGCATTTGTGTATGGCAAAAACCAACACAACACTGTAAAGTAATTTTCCATCAATCAAAAAATTTAAAAAAAAAAATTTAAATAACCAAAAGATAAAATGAGCCCTACTATGACCAGGCCATAATTCCCAGGAGATATAGTATAAAGCAGAACCGTTCGAGACATGCGATAAAGCAAAGGGCTGGGGAAACAATGCTGTGACTGAAATCCAGGGATGGTAAAGGACAAGGAGGCTGGGATTGTTCCCATAGCAGAATAGTAGAGGTGCCCTCAGAGGGGAGCCCAGCACCCTGCACAGAGCCAAGTGGGGCTGCTGAGAGTCATCTCCCCGCTTTAAATATTGATTCCACCTCCTAATTCCCAAGCCAAACCTCCTGGGCGACTAGTTTTCCTCCTAGGTCACTGCCAGCTCCCATCCCCCACTTCCTCCCAACCCTACTCCCCGCTTTTGCCTTGGCCTCAAACACCAAATCCGGGTCTTCAGAAGCTCCAGATGTATCCACATTTTCATCTCCAGTGAAAAAAATGACCACATCTCTGGGAAATTTGTAAAAGCACTGAGATTTTTTTTCCTACCAGTTTCCTTCAATATTTCTATAGTATTTACAAAAAGAAAAACAAACAAACAAACAAACAAAAACTACCTTTCTGTGTCTCTGCTTTCTTTTATTGCATGCTGAGGAGCAGATAAGCCATGTGATTTCTCTGTGCATTGCCTTCTAAGAAGCTCTGAAATAAATTCAGTGTTTGTGTCTCTCTCACCCCAGGTTACACGTTCCCTACAGTTGAGAAGAGGGCTGGATGGCTCTTCTCACTCCAACAGGGCCTAGCACAGTGCTTTGCACAGGGACTCACAGAAGACTTGTGGGAGTTAAATGTTCAAAAGCACAGTGCCTCCACCTCCATCCCAAGCTTTCCAACCTTCCTTTTGATTAAAAAAAAAAAAGATGTCTTACGATACATGCCTTTTTACTGTGACCTACCTCCAATCCTTTTTGTAGGAAGGCAGGGAATAAATGAATAAATAAACAAATAAATGAATAACGGATTCCCTCCTGCCTGGGGGAAACTGCATAGGGCTTTGTCAGCTCTGCTTCAAGAAATCCTCCCTAACAGAGATTGAGCTGAGAACCAACAGTTTGGGAGCTCAGCGGGTTTCCTTTCTTTTTTTTTAAACCTAGATAAGCTTGGGTGCCTCAAGTAAATTCCCCTTTGATTGGTATGTTTCATCAGTTGAGCTCTAATTGGTGCAAACAGGTAATTTGGAGATTACAAGATTTATTCTTCTATAACAGTGATTACTGATTGCTAATGATAGTGCTGATTTTTAGGTATTTAAAACCTTGACAGTTACAATACTCATATGATTTACTGCAGAGTCTCCGAGACAGCCTTCTAGAGATCCCTGAGGACAGAGACTGTGTCCCTCCTGAGCTCTGCCCAGTGCCTCATGGGTGTGGATGTGTGAATTCTGCTTTTTAATATTAATAATCATAATAACCACAGACTATAAAGCACACACTCAGAATACTGAGTCATCCAATCTGTTTGTAATTTCATGGATTTGAAAATGTATACGTTCTCTCG